>JAPYZR010000816.1:0-36263 GCA_030522945.1 Trichopria nigra
AAAAAAAAAAAAAAAAAAAAAAATAATTTTTTTTTTTTTTTTTTTAAAAAAAAATTTTTATTTTTTTTTTTTTTTTTTTTTTAATTTAGTACTGTGCATTGTTGAATTTGAATAATTTATTAAAATTTTTAATATATGCTCATTTTATTATTTAAAATAAATAAATCAAGAGAAGACCAAAGAATTTTTGTCATTTTCCAAATGGACAGAGTCCAGATTTTACATATTCCTAATAAAAATATAGATTTTGTCAGTAAAATACTTCTAAAGGAATCAGTGTATCCGACGCTATACCAATAATAATGAGGCTATCAGACTATTACATCGTTGCCACATTTGTCATCATCTTATATAGTGAAATATTATCAATCATGATGAATAAACCCACACTATAACGAGGTAATCCAAAAAAATCTTTAAAAATTTTAAAGTATTGTAATCAGAATTCAACATACTTCATCAATAACTAAATATTTATGTATACTTGGTAACATCATTCAAGTAGGCGATTTTCCACGTTTATTTAATTAACTTAAAATATCAATAAAATAAATAAATAATTCAAATTTATTAATAAATCTCTTTTCTCTTTTTCTATAAAGTTTTAAAAATATGGAGTAATGCACTGTAGCATTACTGATATTTTTCGAAGGAATTTTTTTATTGTCGCCGAAATATTTATGTTTATTCGTTTCAGAATGAACCTCATTTTTAGTAATATCTTCCGTTTTTGTAAAAATAATCATTCGATGATGATTTTATTGATGATACTTCCACCTGACACTATACTCAGACACTTTTGTTTTCAATATGATTATTGCTGTGGCTAGTCTGAAAGGAAATACGTTTGGGTGCCTGAAATTCAAATATCATATATATTGAGGGATAATATTTCTTGATAACTTGAGAAATTTACGCTAAAATCTTTTCTCTTACATTGCATAAAAATACAATAAACTCACACTATATGCTTTTCAATAAGTTATTAATAAGTCCTTTTTATACTTTCTGCTTTTATTTACACAGTCGTCAATCAAATCCAGTATAGGATCTTTCTGATAAATATCGAAAATCATATGAAATATGAGAAAATCATGAAATATATACAGAATCGTCGTCTGCTTCGAAACTCTCTCTCTCATTATATATTGTGGAGAATCATCAAAGATGCTATACATTTGTAACGCGTTGACGAATAAATCTCGATAATAATATATATTGTGCAACTATTTGGCTCGAATTTTTATTTCCCGTCAATTTGAACGCGCCTTATCATCTCGTGAATATTCTCGATCCTCGATGGCCCGATGATGAATTCTAGAAGGGAGTAGGGGACTAAAGAAAAGGAAAGAAAAAAGAATATCGAAACAACGTTATCGAGTTACGTGACCTAGCAGTTCGTAGTACTGGGCACAGATGGCGTTAGCTCTCAGAAGTATATTAGGATATAAGTTAAATATGTAATTAAATCTCATTACATTTTACATTTCATTAGAATACATTTCATTTTATTCTAGGAAAGCAATAAAGTTTTTCTACATCAAAGCGATTTTTACGTCTAAAGATACTTTTGTTTAAAATTGAACACAACAAAACAACGTGAATAAAGTAATTGTAATTTTAGAATTGTAACTACGATTCATTATCTGTACAATTATAGGTACAGACATTGAAACGTGCCAAAATATGTAAATATATATATATTTATTTGTAACTCGATGAATAATTATAATAATCGTTTATTAAGGATTATAATAATGTTGCACGAATGTAGACACGTTTCAATAAACTGAAAGAATTTACAAAATTCTTATTTAAATGCACCAACAAAATATAGTTACGTTCAAACCTTTTTGACATTGAATGGCTGGATTGGAATTCCAATGCATGTTCCAAAAATTAGATTTATATCTAGTTTTGTTGTCATTGAATATATATTACAAATTTTAAATAAGATTTTATAAAGTAAACGAACATTGTTTTATGAAATCTGAGCTAAAATTTAAATGAAATGAATATTCCGAAAATTTTAATATATTTAAATAAATATTTCTATAACAGATTTTTATATATAATGAAAAAATAATAACGAGGTTGATGTCGGCATAAAGTTCAACATTCAAATAAAATATTAATTCCATATTCCTTAAACACATTTGAGTTTTTTTTTTTTTTTTTTTTTTTTTTTTTTTTTTTTTTTTTTTTTTTTTTTTTTTTTTTTTTTTTTTTTTTTTTTTTTTTCTTAGGCCACCTATAAAATACCTGCGAATTTTGCAAATGCGCGCACATAATTCATTATTTCGAATAGTCAAAATGTCAATGTGAGTGACGAAAAAATGGCGAATGTAAAAATTACATCAGATCCCATGCGCGGGAATTTATCGTGAAATATATGCACGTAATATACGAAAATGTAGTTTTTTGGAATCAACAATATTCTAGGATATTTTTTAGACAATCTTATTAGGTACAAACCGTCATTGTATATATGTTAATATTTAGTTTCAATAATTGGTAAATCTAATTAATGATTGTCGATTGTCGACGTCTTTATAAATAAACGTAGAAAAATAGTATCACTACATTATATTGACATTGCTGTTTTTTGTTCTATTACTATTATATTCAAATACGTATAATTTTCTCTTCTTTACAATTGCCTAAAAATATTTTTTTTTTTTTTTTTTTTCTTACAAACAACATTTTCGTATATGGAATATCAAATACCCACAAGTCATTCCACACAGGAAATTTTCAATACCGAAGGAATATTTCGTTTATTATTCAAGTGAAAACGTAATTGTTTTCATGATTCTTTTTCTCATTAACATCTCGTCAGTAACATTATTTCATATTTTCAAGCTTTACGGGCAGAAAGCTTAAACTCTGTCAGTCAACTCTGGCTCGAATTCAAACTCATATCGTAAGAATTATAAGCATTCGATAAAAGTGAAAAGAGTAGTCCTGCGAAAACAACAATATATATTGCTGGACTATTCATACATTGAAAATACCCACCGAACGTGGACATTTCAATGCAGTAAGGCATATTCAAAAAAAAATTATTTCACACATGAAATGTTACGAAAGCAGGCGGAAAACCTCACGAATGAGGCCGCGAAGTGCACGACGGCACGAAAACATAATACCTAAAAAAAATATTCAAATACCGTTAAAAATAATGAAAGAACTCTGAAAAAACACATTTCCTAATTGCGTGTCGCGAATTGTGTTTACACATACGCACGCATTTTCCGCATATACCTGTGCATGTCCCTTTATGCACGCACATAATTCCGTTGAGGAATGAACGCGCGCGCGATATCAGTTTACTGCTGTAACAGTTAGCTGCGGCCAAAGGACGAGTTCTCCTTTTGCGTCCTTATTATGTTTCTTTTTCTACGAATGCAACGCTTACACGCATTCGAGCCTTTACCTTTTTGTTTACGAAACATTCTCGATTCTAATCGAGAGAAATAACTTGAATTTATCAGTAATTGAATAGTTAGAAGAAGAAGAAGAAGAAAAAAACACTAAAATTGTTTCAGCACATATGTATATACAAAATGGTTTATATATAGAAACAATTTCAGTGTTATGCAGATTTATTCTTTATTCACCGACGTTGCGTATGTATATGCAATACACCGAAAAGAATGTATTGTTGGGGTATAGTAGTACTGCAGTTCACCGAGTTTTCACGATCATTTCTTACCAAAGGGGCAGTTGAAATAGTGAAGAAATGTTGTTTATATATGCTTCTTTAATACTATGTTCTATATGCGATTATATTGTAGAATTGATCGAATCGGTGTCTATTTACTTTATTCATCAATAATTTTGTTTTGTCTACCAAAAGCAATTAATACACCCTTATAATTTTACGACGAAACTACTCCATGTACAGTGCTACAACCTTTAATATAAGGGAGGGTGGTCATGGTTGGGCCACTTTTCGACGTTTGTCCATTGTACACCGAATTTCGCGTTTTCTCGCAGGTGGTTAGAAAGATCGTTTAAAATGAAATATTTTTATTCCAAGTTAAAAAATGAATGGATCAAAAGTTTAGCAGTTTATAAAAAGAAGAAGTCATGTCCGACTGGTTTGTTATGGTAGGTCTATACTGTACAAAATCAACGAGATATAAAACATTACGAAAAATACCCCGTAAATGACGGAATAATAAATTTGAAAATGAGGTAAAGAAACCTGGAAATGGAAATAAAATGCATCTCGATTAATTTTTCGACGAAATTGTGTTTTATATTTTATTGGTCGTATAAAAAAGCTGAAAATTGACCAGGCAATATTACGAATCGCAAACGAAATGAATCTGCACTACCCGTATTGGCGTCGTGTTATGCAGACAATAAACGCATAGATTGGGGTACATTTTTACCAGGCCGTTTTTCCCAGGATTTTTTTACCAGTTTTTTTTTACCATGGTATTTTTTTCCCACGATTTTATTTCCCGGGTACTTGATGGAAGAAATGTAGTCAAGATATGCTTTCTTCACTTTTTTGGAAATTGCATTATTTTTCTGTTCAGATTACAGCACTCAGTTTAACGTGACACGTTTTTTGTACTGTAAGTTAGGAGAAAAGTTTGTTGACATAGTTTTTACACATTTAAAAAAGCATATCTTGTGACTGTATATCTACTTCCTCAATCCATTTAATCGTGAATGTGTATAGTTGCATCGTATGCATTATGTTACAATTAAATCAGGGGCCAACACATGCCATAATTATGATATCAAATTATGTAACGACGATTATAACACGTCTAGACATCTGTAATTAAGATACATATCGGAAATCCTGAATTGGACAATCAGATCTGCTGATCAAACCATGATACAGTTTATATCAATATCGACTTAATTTATATCTGGTTGAATCCATCATCTGATAACGTATAATAATGATTTACTTGATCAATTTAATTATAATTAATTTGTCGCACTTTAATCAATTACCCAAATTACTAATAATATTTCTATATTATATATACATACGATTATTAATTAATTAATTAATAATAATAGATAATCAATCACATTTTAATCTAATTTAATGAAGAAATTGTACAAAATGCTCAATACAGGACTGTTATTGTAGTCTGCATCATTTTTGAAATGATCGAATTCGGTTATATCTTTATGTAAAATATTTCTGGATTTGGATTAAAAAAATCGACAATGAACAATTACGTTCTATCATTAGGTTAAATAAAGAAACTAGTTAAATAATTTTAATCTCATTTCCTATTCACCCGATAGGATGAAATTGAATGCGTACAAATTTTGTTATGGTATTTGCTTAAAAGCATGAATCGGAGTTTCAGTCTTGGGATTAATGCCTAATATAACCAAATTGATGCATCGAAGTCTTCCCAGTAAACAAAAAAGGATTGAAATCTGAATTCTTTTTAAATTTTAAAATGAAAAACAATTGAGGTTTTTTATTGCAAAATTCTATTTCTGGACCTCTCAATCCATTTCAAATTGATATCAATTCATCAATTATCGTTTGCTGGATTATCTAGAAGTTAATACATGTAGTTCTAATTAACGTTTGTCGCAAATATTTTCTTTAATGCCTCGTTGATTTGTTGTTGAAAAAATAATTATATGTATAGAAAACACGATATATTATCATTTTGAATATGCATCCACCTAATCTAACCTATTATTGATGATCATGGTCAATGATATATTGATATCATTGACCATGATAATACAAATATAACACTGTTTTATTGATAAATGATACTATCGTGAAAGCTGTTATACATTTGTATGATAATTGCTATAATTGACAATTAATAAATCGTACAATTAGACTTCATTTACACCTGTGTTACTAAATTGCAACGTAAATAAAAGAGATATACCTATATCTGGTTAAAACGCGATAAAGTTCGCTAGCACTGAAAGGATCACGATACACCTATGTGTGGTAGCAGTCTTACTAGAAGCGATATGCTAATCTCTACAGACTGAGCGATTAGCCAAGGACGCGAAGATAAAACTCGTCTTCGTAAACTTTTCTCTCTGTCTTGCCGTATGATGAAATATTTTTAGTACCATGTTTCACTGTCGATGATATCCTGACGTCACGAGGAGTCCCGGTTCGCGACGATTCAGATAAGCTACTTCCAGACGCGGATAAACGGAACGGACACGCCAACAGATTTCTGCGTCTTATCATCAACTATGGATGCTGTTATATCAATGTTGAATTTACCAAAATTCCTGACGAATTTTTTTCTTTTAAACGTTGACTGTTGCAAATCTTATAATTAAATTTAAATAAAAAAGAGAGAATGTATAATTAAAACATCAACACGCCCACACACACAATTCCATTGGCCTATACGCTATCAATACGCTACGGTCATTTTAGTTTCGATAATATAGAAATCTTATTAGTAATTTGGGCAATTGATTAAAGTTCGAAAAGAAAGTCTTATCTGAAAACGTTATTCACGTGAATGATCGTTATCTTTTGATATGAATATCGAATAAAAATTATCTTCAACAATTCAACAGTCATTGTTTTCCGTAGTAAATCGGTCTATCTGCCTAGGTGTTGTGGAATTATTCAGCCATAGATTGTAAACAAAACTTTCATAAAAACAATAAAGAGTTCTAGCTCGTTTTTGATTTAGACATATGATAATTTTTTTTTACCTTTCTTTATCATGCAATAAAATAATTGTTATTAAATTACACTTTGTATATATACATATATATATATATATATATACACGGTATTTCACATCTTCCACATATACTTTATTCAAAAATCCAACGAAGCACGCATGCGTTTAGTTGCCACGCGACTCACTTTCTAATACAATGACACGTGTACTCATTAATTTTACCGCGACAGGGATGAAACGGATGTAACAGCCATGCAAAACTGCAGGCGAATTGCAAGATGTATACAGGGCCAGGAATTTTACAAAGGTATATAACTCGTCCATATAACTCGACCTGCAATCCCCACATAAGCGACCAAGTACATGCGGGTATTATCGTTTAAAACAACGAACGGCTTTTTTCTAATCTCTTAGCAAATAAACTTATACATCGAACTATACCATGCGAATTATTACATATTTCATACGATGCATATATCGGGTGTCCCGAAACTGACGGATAATATTGTAAGGTGTGTTTCATTGCACAATTTTGACCAAGAAAGTCCTGTACCACAACTATCCTCTTAATTAAACTATCAATCGCATCAGATTTTACTTATCAGACTTTTTTTGTTTCAATTTGCGCCAAGAATTACTTCTTGCAATATTATCCGATGTTTATGGAACACCCTGTGAATATATTTAAGTGCGAAAATGATATTCCTTAAGTCACTATTTAAATATTCGATAAAGATTCATTGAATATACCTGGTGCTTATGCAAGTTATAATGAATCATAAACAATATCTGATAGTCTAATAGTTTTAAAGTAATACACCGGATATTTAAATTTTTTCATATTATTAATTAAAAGGAAGTTAAATAATTTAAAAAAAAAAATAAAACGTATCAGAGTTGCTATAAAATAGGTCGGTGCATTTTTTTTAGCAAGGTACGATTACAACGTAAAATATAGGTGTAGTTGAGTGTCGCATGTTATCATAAAACATCTCACAGCCTGGGTGGTCCAGTAATGTTAGACGGTCAGTCAACAATTCTAAATTATTGTGCTGCCTACTTCTAAGCGCCTTAAGTCCACACGTACAAAAAAAAGCTCACAAACGTTCAGTAAACAGGCAAAAAATGGTACAGACTCTATAATATTCCCGAATGGAGTCTTTTGTGTACAATTTTTTCATTAAATTAAATTCCATAGTATAGACAGCTGCATGATTGCGTGTTCGAACAGGTAAATAATTATTGCACATGCAATTTGAAATGAAAATAGTCAATTGGTGGAGTTACTTAGTTCCAAATTTACCCACCAGTTGGAGCTATTTCCTGGTTGGCATGTTTTTTGGCCGCAAGACAGATAGAAGCAAAACATTCGTTTGAAACGGTATATTACAGACAAAATATCAACGCAGACTATATTCCTAGAATTGCTAGTAGATCTACACACAGAGGAAATACTAAACTCAACATTTTCTATTTTCCACTCTTCTCGATGCAAGTAGTTAAAATAAATAGGACCATTTCTACTGTCATCAACATTTCAGAAATATTGCAGCAATATCCTCGTTTTACGTTATTAAAATTTTGTGGCAATAATAACGTATTATAATAATATTATAACTTACGATATATATCCTGTCACAACATCACTGTTATATTGGGGAAATATAACTTAGATAGCAAAAGATGCAGAAACCTGCAGAAATAAGATCATATGTGCAGCATATGACCGGCATTTCAGCATATTTCCTGCATATCGGTCAATTTTGCTATTAGGGTTGTTGATATATCTCCATGTATAATATTGTTGAAATATTACAGCAATATTACGCAGGAATATCTCCTTGTTGTTCCAGTATTTCAGTTACTTCAGTGAAATTATCAGTATAATATTTTGCTGAAATATTGACGCTATATTACACAATAATATATGTGATGCAATATTGCGGAAATATATTTCAACAATATTTCAGAAATATTGCGCAGGGTATATATTACATTTTCGGGCTAAGCGGTAGAGGGCGTTTATTGCCAAAGATGAAGTCGCGCAGCGATTCGTACAAGCGAGATCCCGTTATCGCGACATTTATTTCATTTTATTGAGACAATGAACGCTAGGTGATGGCATGAAAACAGACATTACGATTTTTTATTATCTTCGTAATGGACACATGCAAATATACCGCAAATTCGTACGACACGTGCAGGCAAGATACATGTCAACAAAATTATGTATCTATACATGATGAAATAATATTTCCACGTTTATAATCTAGTATTTATATTTGTACCTATAGATTATATTGTTTAATGTTCCGGAGATATTGCAATAATATTATTGTAACACTGCAGTATAATGTTGCTGTGATATAAAATCCACATTATCACAGAAAATGCTGTGTCATTGTTTTGCTATAGTTCCAACAATAAATGATGGATAGGTGTAACAACCATTGGATTGGTTGCGACTTGTGTACAAATATATCACTAAAATTACTGTGGTGAAGCGTATCAAAAAAAAAAAAAAAAAAAAAAAAAAAATATAAACAACATAAAAAAATGTAAACAAGAGACAAGAAACACTTCTAATTATTTTTTGAAATAAGCATAATATGTGGAAGTGGCCGTCGTCATGCAGTCTTCTGGAACAGTTTGTCAAAAGAGCGTGTCAGAAATTTAATACCCGAAGCCATAATTGAGCGTTTACATCTGTTGGGCAAACGAGCGTCGCGCGAGTCGTGAAAACCGATGGCACACACGGACAATCCGTAAATTTGTTGTGACAGGCCGATGCCTGGTTAACTGAGATACGCTGGCTGACCATCGGGGGCGTTTACGGGGGACGGGTTTAATTCCTAGGGGACGATTACACGCCCGATTCCCGAGGCCCTGGGAAAACCGGTTCTATACGACCAACAGTCCATGCCCCTTTCTCGCTGAACAAACACCGTCAAACTCGAGTCAAACCACAAAACGTATACGAGTCGATCAATTATACAACCATGATTCTCAGTTTCCGTCTCATATGGATGAGTCTTCCAATGATGATATCTGCTTGTTTATCCCTCCCATAATGGGCTCTGTTAATAACACGCTGTAAATTATCAATTTGTAAATAACATTTCCAGATATGATCTCTTCCGTAAGAGTATAATTCCTTTCCTAAGCTTTCACTCTTTTAATCAATTTAAGTTTGAAGAGTGAATTCAACAGGTGTACATTACAATCACTTATGCTCAGATTGGGATACCTGTATGCGGTACCTGAATAATGCCTTTGTCATTGTTCTTCCTAATATATACTCTGATGGCAATTACCTAGCCAGACTGACGGTTACTGGACAATAAATGTAGGTCCATCAGCCATTAGAAAACCTATTTATGTAATACGTCTATTGCACATCCACTGCACGTCCGTTGTACGCCTACTATACGTACAAAATCAGATGGAGCTCATCGTTATAGTGTCAACTAGACCTACACTGAATATCTATTGTGTACCCGGTCTAGAAGTACTTGTATAATTTGGGATGGACGTCCATTATCACGGATGTCCGCACTACTACAATCGGGGATGCTTCATTCCTATTTTGTATGATACAAACTTGTTTACTTTTTCATTGAAATCCCTCGTTCATCTGAGTTCATTGAGATGAGACGTAAAGAGAATTGAATAAAATGAGCATATCTAAACCACTTAAGCCCTACCAAATACTATATAAACGATAACTTCAATTATCAAACCTATTAATTTGCAACGAGAATTAAGTATAGTTTAACAAGAAGGCAGAAGAGCAACTCGATAGTTCTATAGTACCACACAAGTGGATCACAAAAAAAAAACAAACAAACAATAAACTTTCATATACAATAAAAATAAGCGTAGTTGCAGTGACTATTCAATTACTTTTCTCAAATACTTAGAAACGGAAAAAGCAAAAAACAATTTAACTGAGAGTCACTGAATCAGCGGTGGTCGTAAAGTGAACAACGATCGCGGGAAAAGGACGAAGAAAGGAGCAAAGCATTATAACAAACTGCCATGCCATGTTTTATGGGTTTCATAAGGAAACGTCACGCGTACTCGCGATCGTTTTGCGTGTACCGAGGGCGATTTTAACGCCAGCGGGAATCGAGAGTTTGCGAATGCATATGCGGTAGCAACGATACGTATTACATATTAATTATACAGTGCACATGCTCAGTACCCAACTGCATTAAAGTGAATCTGTAACTAAATTTGCATTTTTTTGTTTCAATTATAAAAGTTATTTCATTATATTTTGTCGCGACTTTTTTTACATTACATTCAGTAATCCGTTTTTATTTATTCATTTTTTTTTTTTTTTTATTAATCATTGACATTTTTGTTTCGTAGTAATAGTATTTGAAACAATAAACCAAGGACGTTTTTGTTCACAATCGTTCAATTATTTCTATGTTCATTGGTACTTTTGACGCGGATCCCTGCTACTCGAACCCAGAATGCCCTCACAGATTTAAGAATACTTTTGTATAAAAGTCACGGAAGATCCCCCCAACCGAGTTGGCGACAATTCCGAACACACGTCGCCAGAACCCAAGTAATAAAGTCTTGACCTGGGTCACCCAGTTGTACCTGTCGTCCCTTCCATTCGTTAGGTCAGTCCCGCAAAACCTCGTTATTATCCTGGTAATCCTATCCACCGCCATATACGTCACACTTTTAATCTGAATGAATCAAAACGTTTTGTACTTTTTTAATTATTGCGATATTTATGGCTATATAAGTATTGGTACATAGTCATTTTCATGAGTAAAATTGAAGCATCATTTTCCAAAAAGAAAAATAAAAAAAAAACTTGTAACTTTGATCTGATGATGATGATTTGACTGATGTATGTATTTATATATCCAAATCTGGGCCTGGTCAGAGTTGGATTTATTCAGATCTGTTTGGATCAATGTGGATCAATTTGGATAAGAACTACTCAGATTTAACATATTAAATTTAATATCCGCTTGAGTACGCTCACATTTTGCATTTAATATATTTTTATCAAGATCTGCTCTAATTGATACGAACTGCTCTCGAGTAAATAATACATATCTTATTCTGATATTTTCATATTAGATTCAAATCTAATTCATGTATGATTTGTTCATCTCAGATTCTCATAGATTTAAAATGTTTTGGGTTTGATTCAGATCTTACTCCTTTTTTTTTGGCAACTTCGAATACGTTTTAAATGACATCTCCTATTGAATGTAATTCAATTTTCAAATGTAAATGACTATTGTGTACTGCTTTTTCAATCGCAAACTATTATGATGCAAGTGCGATTTATACCTACAATTACAAGTTAACCCACTGCATATTGAAATTTTGCACCGGCCTCTTAATAATTGTCAACAGTTGCGCTCCGTGAGGTCGAGGGTTCGATGAACCCTCTGAGGTCTTGCACCAGACTCTTCCCGCAGACCGGCTTTTGCATGACATTACAACTGTGCATACATATACGCTGCATTTATCGAGGTCTACAAAAATCGCGTTTCGCTGCTCGGACTGTACCAGTACCCAGATGCGAAACGCTGATTTCAAGGTGCCGATAATAGTGATAATAATACACATGTACCCTGCATTTCTAGGTTATATCATTATATTGGTCGTACATTCACGCCTAGAAATGCGCTGCATTTATTAATGCGATAAGCGTGTCTTTACGCATCTGAGATTTTATCCCGATAACCTTAATTTCGCACTTTCATCATTGTCTCAATCATTTTTTTTTAAATAACTTGTACACGAAAGCACCAAATTATATAATGGATTATAATTATATTCAAATTTAGTTTCGGAAATAATAACAGATAAGAGTGTAATGCCAGTCTCTAATGTTGATGCGGGAAGTTTGATTTCTCTCAATGGATTTACAAACGGAATTGAAAAAATAGAAAGATTTGAAAAAATAACACATGTGCAAGTGAGCGTTAACTTTGCAATTAATAAAATAAATTAATAGAAGAATCTTTTTCAGAGACGTTGCATCAATCGCTGCATTCTTGTTGTACGTTTGGCTAATGGGGTTTAATGATATAGTGTATCATACATTATCAAACATATACCTGTACACGTATGATCGATATTGCGATATATGGAACTTTGGGAAAGAAGACTTTAAGGAATTTAAGTTCCTCTATAAATCCTCATATGAGTACTTGAAATCGTTTATCTGATTTGCACTTTCAAATTTAGGCATCATGCGGTTCTCTATCAATTTGACTCCGGTCTCTGTGATAATCACCACCATGAGATCGAGTGAGGTACATTTGCTACTCGCTAACTCACATTGTTAATGGCTCATTATTTGTTTAATTACTTTGAGAACGCCTTATCCCCAAAAATAAAAAAAAATAAAAAAAGAAATGAAAACATTTCTTAGCCAATTCTTAGACAGTTCAGATATTTACCATGTTAAAGGCATAGGAGAAATGGACAGTGTAAGAAAAAAATGGACAGTGTAAGAAAAAAATGGACAGATTTCTACTAGGGATGATTAATGCCAATAAATAAAGACGTGACTTTTGGCAGGAACGTATTGAAGTGATGATGATCGACAAAAGTGATGATATAGTGAAGTATATTTACCGACATTTCGCATCGATAGATTTTCCTGATTATTCCTTCAAATCATGAATTTGCTATAGGGAATCTCTCAAGGGAAGGTTTCAATAAGTTTTAATTGTATTTTATTATACTAACATGTTTAAAAATTAAAATTAGCATGTAAGTATCGCAGTACTTACAATATTATAATATTATATATTATACATATAATATTATTAATGATAAGCAGATCATATAATATTATAAAGCCAGTATACGAGTTGAACTGAAAATTGTTCAAATATATAATATTGCGATAATGCGTATATTGGATGAGAAAATGATTGCTTATAATCAGTAAAACGCATTAACGATCATTTACACACTTGTGGAAGAAGAGTTGTGCAATTTCCAATACGAATGACAGGTTTTATCGAAGATTAAAAATGTGTAAGAGCCCGACGTCGCTTTTATCCGATCTGACCTTTTTATTTTTTTCTTTATCGTAAATTGATCGAAGGTAAATACGACCGCGTAAGTGAACTTATATCCATCTAAATTTTATTTTTAGGCATTTATGTTATCGTTTATATCGAAATCTGATTTTCTACTCTGCAATTAGTAATTTGTGTTTTTAGAACACTTAACAATAGTGAATTAAAGGGCGATGGATTTTGCTTTTATTTCATGATTCATCAAAGTGCTGCTTGTAAGATAACAATTGTTTATTGTAATAATTCCGTCGTTTTTGCTCCTATGATTTCATTCTGCGCTCGCGCGCGCGCGTGTGTCTGTGTGTGTCTGTGTGTTGTAGGGCGATCGTTTTTATATTTTTTTTTATATATAATAAATGGTAATACTTGATCCTAGGAACGATATAAATTTATCCTAGGAACGATATAAATTTATTCATGGAACATCAAATTCTAGCTCTTATTAGTAAAGTTATTGTACCTTTAGTCTACGATGAGGCTCTGATTTCATATTTGTATAAAAAAAAATGTTTTTGTAAGAGATTAATAAAATCATAGTTGACATATTCAATCAGAAACTTATGTCGAATTGTTATAAAGTTTGGTATAGACAAAAAAAATAGTGTAAACTACTGATGTATGATAATGTAAGATAATGTGTAAATGATGGAAATTGAATAATATAAAATATAACTACTATTGAAAAAGGCTGAGCGAGAAAATATAAATCATTATGTTGGGGAATGCTATAAATTGGAACCAAATTCGAAATTCCACTTATACCAAATCATGTAATAAATGTAATCGGTCGAGCCCATTATTTACTTCAAACTATACAAGGGTTATAAGGGGTCGTTTTCTCAAGCTATCTCATAATTGCTGCAAAAAAGTACCCGGCATAAAGAATCATAGTTTTTAGTAAATTTTCCTTGAAAGGACCAGTGTGATATTGCTAGTAATTGGATGTTGAACTTATCTCATCGGTACGTCAGATGTACGAGTTTAGATAAAGATGAAATTATACGTTAAAAATATCGTGAGAAATTGAGTAAAAAGTTTTATTTTATAACTAATATTTAATTTTATTCGCTTCAACTTAATAAAAATCGAATTTCTTTTATTGTACCTAATATTCAATATATCAATATATCATAGAGTAAAATTGTGATAACATAATGTAATTTTCTTATTAAATATTTTGATAAGTGAATATTGGTGAGATGGTCAGTAAATCATGACTGTTAATTAACGTTTCGGCCGTTAAGGATGTACCTCTCTCAAAGAATTTATTATCTAAAAAGAAATGTTAATAGACAAAAAAAAAAGAATGAAAAAGATAATATGTAGATAAAATATTTAATAACGCGTACAGTAAATTTTTGGAACCTTCTATAAGACATGCGTGCAAAGTGCAGCTGATGGAAAGAGGCATGTTTTTAGATGAATTATATTTTTTTTAAATATATATATTCATTTCATGATCTCATGATTTCATGATCCATTGTATAATATACAATATAATAACATTATATACAGAGTGATGAAAAAGTATCGAACCCCCTCTATGTCAGAAAATACAAACATTTGGCGAGGGCGATCTACCTTTGACCTTCAAAGACATTTCAAGGTTAACTTCAGAATTTCAAATGTGACATGCTATAGTGATGACCCCGTAAATGCGTAAATGCGGAAATAACGGAATGTTGAATGTCCGGATATGGCCTTGACATTGATCTTAAGGCGAATGTCAAGGTCATACTCAAGTAATATATCGGACGTTAGAAAAAAATACCGTTTTATGTGAATCAAATTTTCAGATTTAATTCTGTCACGATTTCGGTTTTTTTTTTGTAATATTTCTATAGTCGTGTAAATCCGATGTAAATTAATTTAGAAATACTTGTTGCCTCACAAAATTTTAGGAATTCTTCTTTAAATAAATATTCAACATTTCACTGCAACGTCTTTGAATCAATAAATTGAGTGAAATGGGCCATTATCGTGGCTAAAATGCATATCATGTAATTAAATTGAATTGAATGCTTTTTTCAAACATAATAAATGTATTACTGTACTTATAGCTCTAATCTCAAGAATCGTTCACATGACTGTGCATTAAACAGGGCAAAATAAAAAAGTATGTGTAATATAGATAATCGTGAGGTGGTGCACGTGTGTGTACGTGCAACTGTAAGAACACGAATGTGCAAATATTCGCATTATGGGTACTAGAGTAGAGCAATACCTTGGTACATAACGGAAGATGGACGCAATAACGTCTTGGTGAATTCTAATACCCTTCGTATGAAAGTTATGTCCCTACATGCATTCGATCGGCGAAGCTCAATCTTAAAAAGACGATGCTTAAATGGACCGATATTCCGGTTTTGCTCAAGCCGAGCCAGTATTAATTTCTTTTTGAAATTCTTGGTTTACTTCAATGAAGATCACCTTTTATTATTATTTTTAGACACCTGGGTCGGTCTTTTGAAGTCGATGTAAATTAGCGAAAATTCTTTCCTCGCGAAATATTGAAGAAAACTATTGGAAGTATTTGCATCTATAGTAGGTCATATACATATATGAAATTGTTTATACTTATAAATGGAAAGAAAGTATGTGGCTCGAGCAATAATTTCATCAACCACGAGAATAGTTGTGTTAATTACAGTATGGTTGCCACGTGCAAAAATGCTAATTTAACCTTGAAAGATTAGAATAATAATCAACAATATAAATGATTCCAGGAATTAACGCCTATTTTGAAAATCGAAAAAATAGTTTAAAACCTACTATTTTAAGAAAACGATTATCGATTTTTACGAGGGCGGTCATTACATAATATGTCCCTATTTAACGATGGATTTAAGCTGGTTTACATCCATGAAAATCTTGTACAGGTACTTTTCTTGTATTCAGGTTATATCGTTATCACATTGTTTCACTTCGAAGTGCATTATGTTTTACAAAGTTTTTAAAATCTATTATTCTAAAAAATTAATTTCACAATAATTTTAATATCAAGTTTAATTGATGATTGATTAATTTCGAGATGATGATGAAGAGAAAACAGCTTAAACTCTTGTATATTGATTCCTTGTCTGTTTAAACATTTAATATGGTTCTATCTCTATAATATAAGTATAACTTGCTCAGCTAAAACGTCAAATAACATTTGAATTAGCGTATATATATGTTATATAAATGTTAATTATTTTTTTTTGTAATAAAAATGTTACAAATAAATTAAAAATATGCAAAGAAATGTGCATTTAATTTCGACATGTTCGTTAAACAGCATATGTTCAATATTTCAATCGTTTATCTATAAAATCGTGATTGGTCCCTGGTAGAAAATTTAACTTGCCATTGCCACGGCTCCAGAAGCCTGGTCGGAGGCCATGTCAATTTTTTTAGAGTTAAGAAGAAATTACTTAAAAATTAAAACTTGAGATTTTCTAATAAATACGAAAGAAAGTCAAGTAAATATGGTCATTACTTAATTTCTATCATAATTCCTCACGGGACATTCCAAAAATAAATTATTCCGCTACGGACTTAGAAAAAATAGAAAAAAAGTGTTTCCAATTTTTTTGGTACTTTTTCAAATGAAATCCGCTCTGGCCTCGTAAATTAAAAGTGAATATTTAAAAATAGCACGATAAGGACGCTTCATCATGATATTTTTTGTTTTTCGATTTATAGTGAGGCCCGAAAATGAACTAAAAATTATGCGACTTTAGGCGTTAATGGTTCAAATATTTACTAGTCTTATAGTTAAATGGTTTAAATTTTATAAACAAATAATGATTTACTTTAGTCATGATTAATTTAGTAAACTCAGTACTTATTCAAATCACTTGAATATTTAATTCTGCTCGCGCGCACAAGTCAGTAAATTACTTGATAATGAAACTGTATTAATCATTAAAAAAGTATCGTCACTCTAAGTTTGAATTAATGGAAAATCACTAATAATTCGCGCACTTAATGACATTGATTAAAATTTAATTAAATGTCAATTAATTTTTTTTTAATTACATCGGTAACTATTCACTACAATAATTAAGAATATTTTTATTGATAACCTAACCCCCTAGTAGACAATGATACCAGTTTCTGCCCAATTTTTCTGGCCTCTAAATTAAAATTAATAGAATCCAGAAAAAACTGGTTTTATTTTCTACTAGGGCCCCTAATACTAGAATTTTAATTATTCAAAATTAGTGACAACGAATTTTGACCATCCAACTTACATCCTTTATTTACATATTTATACACATGTATGTGTGATTTTATACGATAAAATTTTATTCTATTTATTAAAATTTTTATATAATAAAATATCCAATACTAAATCTGTCAATTTTTTATTTCTTCCCTGTAAACGGAAACGTATTGAAAGTTAAAAATACGAATTCAAACGAAATTAAAATGAATTCACTTAACGCGTACATGAATTAATTTCAATTCGTATTTTTAATTTTCAATACGTTTTCGTTTACTGGGTTATCCTATTAAACAAAAATTAATTGAAATGAATAATATTTAAAAATTAATCTTAATCTTAAATTCTTAATCTTAATCTAAAATTAAGTAATTTTACCGAATGATTATTTGTGCATAAAAATGCATTGAAATGTATTCAAATTTTTAACACAAATTATCTTCTATGCAAATGAATTTTTTTGTTGGACTCTGTTGAATCCGTTTCAATACACTTTTTTTGCATATTAGGATGACAACAATAAAATAATGTAAACATTAAGCAGAAATTATAGTAAAAAATCCTTAAAAACGAAACTCATTACGTTGCAGATGGAAAGCATCTCAGACACGGGTAATCATGAAACGATCGAGCTTCGTTGACCATATACGAGTGGCAGCACCATCGGCATGGACTTTGGATGGTTCTTTAGCATTCGCTTGTTGGACGCTGCCTGCTCGCACGTAACGTAAATGCGGTGCAAACCGCTATCGCTCAACGGCCGCGCGATACCTTATCTGAACTAGTTGCACACCAGGGGTTCTCAGTTCCGACGACGAAGCCCCTCCCACGCTTTTTCCAGATATGCATATAACTTTGGCCAAATCGCATAAAAACCGACTTGGCCACCGATTCGAATTTTGAATGGAAACGATTCATCGTCGTTTTATGAATGACTGTTATTTAAATAATTGCTTTGATTACTAACACTTGTTTTACACTGATATTTATTTGACGGCAGTAACTACTATCGCTGATTTAATTTCTATAGCCGCAGTCATTCATTTATAATCCATTTAGTGAATATCTGATAATTGACGATAATGATCCATAATATCGAAAAATCGGATAAATCCTTGCGTATCGAAGACCTAAATCTGTAGCTTTTCATTGACTGGCGACCCAACAATCAAAAATGAATTGCATTAAATTGACAAGTCATTATTTTCAATTTGATGGTATTCCCATTTCTTCACGTATTTAATTTAAAATTATCCGATTCAATGGATACATTCAATTAGCGTTTGTCTTATTTTATTTCCGTAGATATCGTTTTACATAATGCATTGTGTAATATTATCACATTATCCCACCTTTATTTATCAAAAAGAAAACCTATATAGGGATAAACTTAAGTTTAATTTTTCTATTTTCTTATCTGTTTTTATTTATTTACATTATTTCCAATATATGAACTTTGACACTTCAATGCACTTTGTTTACTAATTTGTCAGAAGGTAACCTCAATATTGATACTCTAGAAAGTTAGAATATTAGTATCAATTTGCAATGGGACGGGATAACAATAGATGAGTCTCTCAAAGCGAAAATTAATTTATGGTTTTGCAACATTTATTCTTGAGTTTCTACCTTCAAATATTAAAACAAATTAAACATAATTAGATTTAAAATTCAGAAACCATAAATACAACTCGTCATCAATTTTACAAATTTCGATAATTTTGGGTCTTAACCCTTTGCGGTATAGTGGTAACGCATATTAGCACCTTTTTCATTGACAATTTTGTTTTATATTTATAACGTTTGTATAATTATAAAATCAGAATCTTGTTCATATGACATAGTAATTACTATAGAATGTAAAAAAAGTCAAATGTACCTATAACGTAAATTTATAAATTGTTATAAACAAACAACTTGGCAAAATAACGTTTTTTTTTCGAAAAAATTCATTTTTGTGTACTATATTGGAGGAATTTTGACAAAACTTTGCTTACAGGGGTTTTTTGGGTCGTTGATTACGAATATGTCATCAGATTTTAGAAATTCAAAATGGCGGATCCAATATGGCGGACGAATTCGTTGTTTGTCCGCCATATTGGGTGGGGTGTTTATAAAATTCTATTACTGATTGAGATTTTTAAAGGTGGATTTTCAAAATTATTTCACTCTTGAATGAAATTTTAAGTCCCAATCAGACGATATCTTTTTGCAGTTTTTTCGGCTGCCATTTCCTATAAGTTATTGGAGTTGAAAAAAATTTAGACATACCGTTATAGTTAATGCGATCTGAAGAAGATACATTCGATTATTTAACAAAAATTAAATTTTGCACATCAAAATCGGATGAGGATATCATTGTGAAAGTTTTGAATTTCAAAATTGCGACTTGAAAAAGAAAATTTGATAGCATTTTCGATAATTCCATCATGTACATACGATTTAAATTATAACAAATGTTCTTTCGAAATAAGTATGTTTATCACAGTTTTTTGGGCTGCTGCGATTACGAATCTGGTGAAAAAAGTTTAAAAATGAGTATTCTTTGCGAAAATTAATTCAATTTCTTAAGGATACATGAGTACAAACGTCACTTTGATGTGGATTTGTAACAAAAAAATCCAAATCGTTCCGAAGTACATTCTTAAAAATATGCACCTGGACATTGACATTTTTATGTGAAAATGATAAATATAGATCATGATATAGATCATGATATATATCAATGTGGCATAATAATGTACATTTTAAGGTATAGTTTTATTCAACTGGAATTAATGGTTCTTCCAAAAACTAAATTATTTCTCAATGTACGAAATGGAAAATGACCAAACTCAGAATTAATTGTTTATCACAATATATTAGTGGATTAAGTCGTCATCTAAAGAATTTCGAATACTAATTCTACTTTTAGCAACATTACTGCGATCAATTGTCCCAGGAATTTCTAGAAGAAAAAGCGATCAACAACTGTTTTATACTATTGTTATAATATGCATCAAAGAAAGATTTATTTCGGCGAAAGAACTGAAATATTATTTTTTCATCGAATTTTGTTATTGAAAGTCTATATCTTGGTGTGCAACAGTCAAGCCCAGCGTATAAACGATACTCGAATGTTTTTCTATCACGCGCTTATGTGTGTGTACTGAAGGAAAGGTGTCGGGTATCAGAAGCTCTCAGGCTTATCTTCAAAGATAAGGCATCGGCATTCATACGCGATTCATTAACGAATGTCATCACGCACGACCACTTATTACCGCTCCAATACTTTTCGAATTGTTGCCGTTATTACGTGAATTTCACTTATTAAATCGGCGATGAAAGTCTGACTCATTCGTTTAATGAAATCAAAGATAATATTTGCAAGAATTGTCGATCATTCTTAATCATCGCAATTGCGGCCTTTAATGATTAAGTTTTATGTGCGTATAGGTAAACTTTACACGTAAGCGTAATATTTCTAAACTCTCGCGCTAAATAATAATACGAACAATATTGCAAAAACCATTATTATTATTGTTATTATAGCATAATTTATCGGCTATATTGATGTGCATCAACATATAATAGAAAGCTGCAATAAATTGTTCCTACGAATTCACGTTCGTACAGAAATTGTTAGATAAAACACGTCATAAATAACAAAAATAAAAAAAAATAAAAAATAAAAAATGATCTTAAAAAAAATTAAACCTTTTTCTCTTAAGAGTCTTAAGATAAGTCTAGGTTGCATTCGGTATAAATTTCATATTATATCAAAACTAAATAAAATGAGTATTTCAATCAAACCTGATCAACTTTCAGGTACAGTTTGTTTAAATTAGATTCAAATTTATCCTGTTGATCTAAGATCCCTAGCCACTTCATGTCATTTGGATTTGCTTACATCATAAAATTATTACAGTTAAAATTAAAAATTAAAACAAGAAATATTGTTCGATATTATTATTAATATTATTATTATTCTTATATACGTAATAAATTCAAAGAAAAATGTATAGAAACTGCACTAATTAGAGTTAGAACTTAATTATTTAAATTGACTGCATATACTATACTGTATAGTCTACTGCAGACTACAGTATATTGTAATTTGACCATATTTACAGGGGGCATTCTACGCGTAAAAGAAATAATGAAAGCACCACTTTCAACGAGTGAATGAACACAAGTTTTTTTTTTTGCATAAATCTAATAACAAAAGGACCATCTATAACATCCACGAATTTTGTAATCGTACATGAAACGTATATAATGTATTGAATATCGAAATTTGATTAAAAGCAAAGTAATTTAATTTTACGAGATAATTTAAAAAAAAAATTTTATGAATACAATCTGATAGAAATAAAAAACACTTTTTAGTAAATTCATAGATATTGAAAATATTTACGATGGTAAAGGAATAGGAGAAATGGACAGTGTATCGAAAAAATGGATCATTTTCCACTAGGACAGTATAGAATATTGGAAAAATGTAGGAATTTTCTACAATCTGTGTATAATTCGAGCTTTTAATATTAAATTTTCGCTGCAGTTAAATGTATACTTATTAAAAAAATGTAATAACTGCCTAATTTACTTATTTGTTCATGCAAAAAAGTCATAAGTATCGACAGTGTAGTCTTTTAAAGCATGCGTTTATATTACACAATTTCTTTTTATTCGGTAAAGTCATCTTGAATTGTTTTGAAAATATATTGCATTAATATAATGTTTGCATTATAATAAATGAAATTAAAAAATACAAACAAAAAATAAAAACCATATTTTTTGTTTGTTTACGATCCGAATACACGGATGTTGTGACTACAATACGTTTTATCATTGCTCATAATTTATATAGTACTGTTAATTGATACTGCGACATTCAACGCATTATTAAGTGGAATTCTCTAATACTACTCAAGTTTGATATTGTATTGTATTGATTCAATTTCTTCATAAAATTTAAAATATAGCCACGGCACATCTTGAGGAAATATTTTGTTTTCAGACTTTCAACCTTTCTTGGGGGCAAATTTACATTAATTTTTTAGAGTGCAACGATTTTGTCTTATTATTTTAATTTATTAGATGATTAATGTGCGGAGTGCATTGTAATCTAAATTATGTCAATACATGAATTCATTTCATAAAGTAATTGGGATTATACCATTTACATTTACAAATTTTTTCTAGCACAAATTATAACTTGCCTGGCTTGTGGCAGAAGAATTTTCGAAAGTGGTTCTTCTCAGTATTATAAATGACGTAAAATTTACGTAAATTCTGCAAACATTCAAATTTATATCATTATTTAAAAAACATTTTCAAATTGCAAAATCATCACTTGAAACCTACTACGTACAGATAAATCGGAGAACACCTTATAGAACCCGTGTCACAAACCGACATACATATGTGGATTCCACATAACGCCTTCAAAATATTCGTAAAATTTTCCGCGATTTTCAAATCCGGGGTCAAAAGTAGGTATTCGCACATTTAAAAAAATCACCTTGACCTTGAAGTAACCTTGAAAGTCGAGTTCAAGGTCAAGCTTCTTGGCACCATTGGATGACTCCCTCCATCCCCTTCAACTTTTGTCTAGATCATTTTTCTCTATCTGGCTAAGATTCCGCAAAATTCCGGTGGAGTGATTAAAATTAAACACCTTGTATTATTTGACCAATGAATAGTAACTAATGATTTTTCGATTATGCAACTAAAAATAATTTTCTGCCACTTGCCTTGTATTGGAACATTGCGCACGAAAAATTGAGGAGAAGTATAGTTTTGTCCCTTGCAACTAATCTTATATATATATAGACGATTGGGCCAACCATACTACAGTTGACATAACTATTCTCATATGGTTGGCACCGGAATTAATAAAAGAGAACTGACTAAATTTTAAAGGAATATGGTACTTTCAAGAATGTAAAGATTTTTAAATGGATAGGATTATGATTATAAGATGACTCTAATCAACCATTGATAACAATGGCATGACCAATAAGTTCGCGCAACGCTATAGCTATAATAAAACATCATGTTACACCTTCCGATATCATCTAGAGATGTAAAGTGGTACTTCAAAATAACACGTTGAAGTAAATTTTAATAAATGCTTAATAAAAATAAATAGTACGTTTACGTTAATTTTGACTAATAAGTTGAAATGATTAAAACCGGTTAGAAAAAAAAAAACAAGAACTATATACAGATAAAAAAAATGGTGGGGTCCGAAATCCCGACTGATCAAAATCCTGAATGCAGTAACTTCCCGAAAGTCAAAATGCAGAATGATATACATTTCCCTTGTTTAAGGTTCCAATACGGTATATATGACCGAATGTTTGCTACCCCGAATGTGAATAAACCGAATCTTCATAATACCGAACGCTCAAAATACCGAATGATTATAAGTTTGTTTGAAGTTATAAATTCTGGACTGATGGAGCTAAAATGGTATGAACATTCGAGGTTCTTAAAGAAAACTTTTATTTTACCACCGAAGCCAACGTTAAAGGTGTCTGCATTCCACCAATTTTTATCCAATTGCTAATGCCTTACTAAAAACCAACTTAGTCATTCCGTATTTTGAGCGTCCAGTATTATGTGGATTCCGTTTATTCGCATTGGGGATTATGCACGGTGGGTTTATGCACACTCGAAATTATGGACATTCGATTTTTTCACATTCGGAGTAGCGAAAATTCGGTCATATTATATCTACCCTTTGGTACTTTGTACATTTTGGAAATGCATCATTCTGAATTTTGATTGTCATAAATAAATAAGTCAATAACAAAAAATATTTGAACCAGAAACAGAATTACTGATCGATATTGGAATTGTGTATAATTTATGAACATTTTTGGACTTGCAGAATGGTGAAAAATATAAAAGCACATTGTATGAAAATGACTTTATTACGCGTACTTTAAGAATGATATATATGGTTTTAAGTAGTTACTGGGAATAAGTCAATGAATGAGACAATTATTAATTGATACCTCTTTCTTTTAGACTATTGTATCGTAGAGCAATAATTTGTACAGAGAACGATGCAACCGTTTTTTAGTATATTTATATATATGTTTAAGCATTGTCGTATATAAGGACATTTACTAGATGACATGGTTCTTAAGAGGACATTTAGCTCTTATGAGTCCCGGTAAACAGTGACTGCAAATTTAGCCTGTCTTGTGGACCTCGCTAGCAGCCTGAGAAAAAAAAACTTAAAAATATGTAATAGATATCAAAATACTCATCACAAACAAACAAAATGAGAATCGATTTAAGTTTTTTAAAATTCCTTAAATTTAACCCTATGTCGGGGGTGGTAACCCCCAAAAATTGAAAATACTGTAAAATTATACAAAATTAGTTTTTATTGCATGCTTTCTATAAAATCACAAGTTTTCTTGATATATAAAGTGTAGTTGAGGTTAAAAATCCACCCCAAGCTTCCCTGAAGGGGTGAAATCTACCCTTAAAAATATGGAACGTTAACGTATTTTCCTGCAAAAAAAGAAAAGCAGACATCGTTAATTAAAGTCATGTAAAATATAAAACCAATGTAGTATTGTGGTCTCGAAGTAAAAACAACCCGTGATGAATATAGTAAATATTTCACATGACTATAACCAACTAAGTCTATTTTTTTTAATGCAGGACAATACGTTGATGTTTTATATTTTTTAGGGGTTGATTTCACCTCTTGGGGAGGATTTTTAGCTTTTGCTGCCCTTTATCTATTAAAAAAGTTTGTTTGCAGGCCCAAAATAGTGACAAATACGTGCGGAGAATAAGGAAGTAATTTTTTCACAAAGATAATGTACCGAGCCGTAATCACGAATCGTTAGTAAATAAATAAAATAAATACTAATCATGGACATCCATTGTTTTGGCTTAAAATAAATATGAATCAGAAATATCTTAAGTTTTACAACTTTAAAATATTTAGAATATTGGCAAAAGAAATTAATGTTACCTTTATAGCTGAAATCATAACAAACACATATATTATCATTTCATTTATTGTTAGTGTTATCTTTTCGCACAGATAAGCTAAATGGTCCAAATAATCAATGACAGCATTCATTGAATCAGACCTTTAAAAGATAAAATATAATTTTGTAATTATACGATGTATGTTTGAAAACAGTAGCTAGGAATTTTTTATAATGTAAATAAGATACTTAATCGCAAACAATTTGATTATGTAAGGTAGACGATAAAAGCAGGATTAACGTAAGACATTTATATTCCAAAATTGATAACTTAATTTATTGTCTTTTCGAACACATTGTACCTTGCGATTTCTTTATATGTTATCTTCGAAAGCAAATGTCGGCTTCGCTGCCATCAGAAATACAGGACATTAATGTACATGGGTAAACATTTATCCAATACGGGCGGAAAGTAATTGCTTTCTTAGGTTATGTTTGTGTCTTTCGTTTTAGATTGCAATTATAAACTATTACGACTTTGCCATCATGTCTCGATTCTTTCTTCTTGACCTTGATACAAAGATTAATATTGACACAAATGCATGTAACGTAAGAACGATTTCAGCGAAAATCATGATGATTTTCAGGACTAATTAAAAAATGTAGTCTACAGAAAGTTTGGACTTCTATTTAATCACATAATTAGAACGCAGTATTTAAGGTAAAATGTATTAAACCTTCGAAATTTATCAATAATATATGTAATTGTAAAACAAAAACAAAAGTAGAATAGTGATAAGTGAGGTCTTATAGTTTCTGAAATACTTTTTTTTGTACACATTGACTTACGATATTGTAAAAATATTTAAAAATGACGGTATTTTTTAAACAAAATTCGACTTTTGCAAAAAATCGTATTTATATTATCAATTGTGAATCGTTTCATATCCGGAACTTTAAGTTCTGAATGTTTAGGTATACACTCCTCCATAATTTAAAGATGAGCAAGAAGTAGCGTATAATCGATTATTACATTTTTTCATATTAGTGAAGAGCCATGGTTATGAGATATTTTATTCATCCAAATAAAAATCTGAATTCATATGGTACCAAAGACAATCTAGATTTTACTGACAACCTTGAGCTTTTCATAGAAACTGGCATTAATAAGGACCAATAAGGATCAATGAGTGCAATGGATGTTTAGTCTATAATTCTAAAGACTGAGAATGAGCACATTATACAATTAATTTCGGTATATTTTATATCTTTGCTTTCATCAACCAAAAAAATGTTTAACTGCATAATTAGTCGTCAGTTGGTTGCCACAATTAGTTTCTATATTATTAAAATGAAATGCCACGAAACGAATTCTCTTTATAGACAATAAATAATAATAATCCAGTGATAGCGTTCATTATTGTTAAAAACTTATAATGTACCGTCTGGTTCAGGTAACAAATACAACCGGAAGTCAATCGTCGCCTCGCTTATTTTTCTTGATGGTAGTACTATAGTTTTGTTCATCCATTAAACTATACTATATTAGTATTACTCGAATAATATAGATAAGGCCAGGTTCGTGTAAAACTGCTACCACTCACTAATTATGCTAATCTTAACTTTCATCTGCCTGTACAAACTTTCAATTTCCATTCAGCAAGTAGTTTACAATACGATTAATTTGTTGTATTGTCACGACGTTCCAGTGATACCTTATAACATATATACAATGTGACCCACAACTGACTAATAACATTTCAAAGGGTGATTTTTCGCAAAATTTTAAGCAAAAAGTCCTGTACCAAAATTTGATCCAATTGTTGGTGTAATTGTGGCGAAATGTATCCGGTTTCCCTTTATTAGCCCTTCAAGTACACCGTCACGAGAGGTCATCAGATGGACCAATATCATTTCAGATACTTCTTTGTACATTGCAAACCCAAAATAAAATATCAGTCGGATCAAATTTTGTTGCAAAACTATTTTACATAAAATTGTGCGAAGAATCACACCCCTTGCAATATTATCCGTCAGTCGTGGGACACCCGATATATTACAAGGGTTATTGTCAATGCTTGCAGTATTGTTAGTTCTGAGCCTGCACTCAATTACCTACTGATTAACAATGCATATCACTTTCCATTGATAGTCCATTGATTTCCATTCATTTCCATTGATGCTTATAACGGCTTTATTCTCATGGACACACAATAGTATTGTTTGCACTATATTATGTGGAAGAAGAAGTAGTGACAATGTCGTCCACATTCCATAAGGCATGATATAAAGTATAACTTTTTATAGATTTTTGACTAACGCTGGATTAAAGTCTAATCAGCTAATATTGAGATACGCTTGACCAGGTATGTCTTATATATTGAGGCTGTTTGAATAATAAGATTGACCGAAGCCA
Source organism: Trichopria nigra (assembly GCA_030522945.1). Lineage (NCBI taxonomy): Eukaryota > Metazoa > Arthropoda > Insecta > Hymenoptera > Diapriidae > Trichopria > Trichopria nigra. The sequence continues at coordinate 28,311 of JAPYZR010000816.1, forward strand.
GAATATTGTGATACTATTAGGTCAAGGCTTAGTTTCATTGTTGGCTGTGGTCTGGACATATTGTTTGACACACATCCATTAACTCAATGTAACGTATGTGAAGTATATACAAGATAAATCGCATTGAAGTTCAATCTTTTGCTTCATACAAAGTTCATCTAATTATCAATCACTTAATCCCATCATAATAATCACTTGTTGTAATTACAAATGTTCAAAGTACATGTAAAGTATAAATATATCGCTGATCTTCAATGACTTCTACCGTAACATTTTCTCGATATGGTTATCGTAGCGACAGATAAACTGCAATCCACCCGGAAGAGGTCTTATCATCATCCAGGATGTGAGCGTCAAGGACGACCGCCGCAAAGTCTCTGGTGGGCCAGTACTATCGATTCTGTGAAAGGTGAAAAAGAAGGAACGAATGAAGGCAGTAAAGAAGGCATAGGCGAGCGATATCGGAACTTGAGATAAGTAATATCGCGGTCGCAGGGGTATCCACCCGCCCACTCTACACCATTTCTCACAGCAGGCTGTGTACAGGACAGAAGCTCAACTGTATGCGCCAGATATCAGCCAACGACTGTGTTGGTGCATTATCAGTTGGTATTTCATGAAATCAGTCTGCGCGAGAGCTGCCTCCAGCTCAGTGCACGATTAGCTTGCGCTAAAAGAACTTTCTTGCATCAACATCAAGTGGACAAATCCTGGCATTCGACTTTTTCGTTCGAGTTCGAGACGACAACATCGCTTGTCACGATAGGACTGGAAGAAACGTGATTGTCCCGAATTTTCAAAGTAGTACTCGTCGATGTGGAGTTTTGGGCATCATCATTTGTGGCGATGGATGTGATTGTTGTTTGTGCAGTGAACTGGACTTTTTAGTTGTGGAGTTTTCAGAGTCTCTGTGATAAAGTTATTGTCTAGGTAATCGATGATTTTCGAATGCTTTGCAATAATGCTGTGAAAGGCTGTTGGTGCACAGAGGGAGCTGACGCTGGTCATCATTATTTTTGACGTGAACCTCACTTCCGTTTGTATGTGTGTGTGAGTGTGTGCGCATGTGTTGCAATTATCGCGCACGTGCCATAACTGAACGACTAATATACGTGTCTTAACATTCTCTGTGTACAATTGCATTCTAAATTATGTTTTGAAACTGTATTTATTATAATATCTTAACATTTTGAATCACATTCAAGCAGTTTAAAACTTTTTCTATTAGGGTTATTTTTGTTTTTATTATAGTATTATTAAATATGTGGAAAATATCAAGTGATGTATTTAAAAAGCAATTTACCATTCATTTCTAAATTTGCAGTAATTTTTGTGCTAATGTTTGGTTCCATGGTTATATTAATTACAACGTTTGATGTATGATGATGCGATTAACTCTGACCGTTTAAATATACATTTATGAATGCATTAGGTTTAATTGCGTTGAAAATGTTGATAAACATCCCTATTTCGTCGTGCCATATTCTACCAGAACTATTGCTATATATACTTATCAGAGAAAATCTATAAATTAATAATTCCTCGATATTTACCATTATTGCCTACCACATATAAATACACGAATTTCGATCTCGAGAGTTGTTTTAATTCGACAAGTTCTCGATTTTTATTTTTGGATGAAATAAAATTTCGACACTTCCTTGGTGAAAATTTGAATGTACGGGAAATGTACGGGGGCCCAAAGTACATTCCAAATGATGTTTAAGTGCATCTAATATGTACCATAATTGTAATTTGGAACCGTGTACACTTCCACGTACACTTCGATTTTTACCAGGGTTTGTACACGAATTTGTTACGTTACCAATTTAACGGTTAACCTTGTATTTTTACCATCTACGATATTAATGAAATACTGAAGAAATAAAATATTTGTAAACTATTCGTATAAATACAATGCAACATATATATGAATTTTGCACTTGGCAAAAATATTTCGAAGCGTGTAAGAAAATTTCTTCATTTTGGAATATTATTAAGATAACTGCTGGCTTTTTAACAATTCGAATTATACTTTTACGTGCCCTGTATCAAGGTGATTCAATAAACTCGGAGAACTCGGTTGAGTGCGTTGGTTCTTAAGCTGGTTAATGCTTTTGTACGCCTGCGACCAGCTGCGAAGTTGTATCGCGAAACTGGAAAACAAAGGCGTACTCGTGGTTCCGCCTGATGACGTAATGAATTTTGTCGCTCGCCGTAATAATATTCGCATTCATATATGACATTTACATTACAACAGTACACGAGGAACGAAAAATTTTAAGAGAGAGAAGAAAACGTTTTGGAATTTTCTATTTATTTTTCGATACTAAAAAAGTCTGCGAATAAACGTTATTCTATTGTAAAAACGTCTGGTACCAACATTTCTTGAATTTAAGCACTCGAAAAAAGACTATATTTTTTTATATAATTTAAAAACAGTTATAAAAAATATAAACATCTTTCGTATTCATAAATGCTCATTTCTCATTTCAAACAAATATCATTAAACGTTAGTATCACTGCTATTTGTTGTATTTTTTCTCTCGATTTATGGTATACTGCAATAATTATGATAAAACGCAAAAATATTCATTTGGATAACATTTTTTAAATAACTTTCATCTATATGTTTCATGCCTATTTCATTTAACATAAAATTTGATTAAAAAAAAAAAAAAGACAAATATATAATTTTTAGTAAATATACATAAACTACGATGTCAATAAGTGAACTTTGGAATACTTGAGACGGCATTTTTCCAATGAACTACTTCCAGTTTAGCGATAAGCAGGAGCGAAGTACACCCTGGTTCCCGTCTGACATGTCGACAGTTTATAATTGCATGACCGGTATACGTAATTATAACCACACACAGCTCATCAAGTAATTTTTATTTTTTTTGTCTATAGAGGGAATATTTTTTCACTATAGTACGTGTCCATTCTTTTTTATTTATATATCTAAATTTTTTAGTATTTTTTTCATTATAATGACATCACCAACATCTGACTAATATCGACCTAATATTGGAAAAAGCTCGATGAACAGTATTGCATTATTCATTGTAAAAAAAAAAAAAAAAAAATAGTTTAAAATTGCCATCTACTTAGAAACACAATAATGTGAAAATTCGATTTATAAAAACAGAATAAAATAGAAATTCTCCCTTCATTAGAATTATTATGTGTAATCTGCATATGTGGCAATTTACTACGGAAAATAGAATGAAAAAGAATAACAATGAAATTAAAAAGACTGTAACGTATCGTAACCGTGAATAATTCATTTAAAAACATAAAAAAAGATAAAATATCATTTATCATTTTAAAGATAATATATATATATATTCATAATAAATGAACCAAAAAGCATTAATGCCAACGAAGCAGAAACGCATGAGAGAGGAAAGTAACAAAAAAAAGTAAATAATAAAATCTGTATTATTTTTGTTTTATAATTCGTTGAAATCATATAATACTATTGTTGATTTATTTATTATTTATATAGTTATAAAGATCGAGTGGTAGTAAGAAAAAGTGTGAAACGGGTATCTACGTGATGAAAAGTATAACCATTCTTGTTTCTCCTAGAAGTCTCGAATTACATTTCGGAAGTATTTACTAATTAAGATGAAATGTATAACGACCGGTTACTATACCGTTACGCAGTTGCGTCATTATACTTTGAATTAATCCAAAGCATCATGTACATATATATGCATCTCCACCCTTTTATTATGTATAGTAGTAAATATTTTTGTTTAAATTCTAATTATTTACTAATTTTATTTCATGATATATTAAGCTATTAATAAAAAATTTAAAAAATGTAAAAAACTATAATTAAAAACAATCGTTTGGAATTTATGATAATATTTTTATATCCTCGAGTCTTATTGACGAATCGACTTTTACTTCATTTTAAATTTCAGTAATTTTGAGACGTTAATTAATTTAACAAGTGAAAAATATTAAAAACGGTTCACTGGATTAATTTTACGGATTGTTATGAAATTTTAAAATTCTGAGTCGTGAGTCAAGTTCCTTATAATGAATTTAACAAATTTAGAATCGGTTCATTAAGAAAAATGATGATGTATATTGAAACATCGAGTCTAGAGACTAAGCCATCCTGCGTTACGCTGATGCACGCTCTAGCATAACATTTTCGTTGGATTGTAATATGCAATGTAAACGTGGTAATTTTCTAGTAAAAAACTAAAAATGATTTAATAGCGGCGTAAATTGTCGAGTCTAATCCAAAATATTCGCTAAGTATAAAGTAAATCTTGCATCAGTTAAAAATAAATCCCCGCGGTGCTGTAGAGACGCGACGCGAAACGCGTCCGACTGGTTTATTAATAAATAGTCCAAGTTGGTGACGTGTAAAATACTTCAGTTACTCGTTATAAATGACAAGTTAAATGAGAATAAAGCAGTTTCGATGGCAGGTGCAATAAAACATGGTTCGACAAGGCGTCTCTGTGGGTAAAAGAGCGTGGGTAATCTCAAGGCTGGACAGAAGAGCCGAGAAGCGAATAATGAACCTCGATCATTTCCATTATTGTATACCACTCTGAATTTTTATTTATACATGTCGAACATAAACCACCTAACTTAATTTCAATCGATTTACAAAAGAAAGCATTAAAGTCGCATATATATGTGGTAAAGATTTGTTTGGAATTTTTTACGAACCGACCCTGACTGAAGTTCCGATACATTATTCACGTCCCCATTTTTGCTCATTTACGCATAACATAAGTGGGCCTGAATAATTCTCGACAATGGATTTACATATATATGCGTGCTTATATTTTCTGTAATGGGTTACTTGCGATCGGAATAATAGCAGTAATAGTTTTTAGCGATAAGTGAACTTAACTGACCTTAAAAAATTGGACTACTCTTTTTCAATTTCTTGGTATGACAATTCACTCTTAAAGACGCGAATGCACAATTTCAAGCGCGAATAAATCGTTTACTATACAGAATAATAAATTATAAATTAAATTTTTTTTTTTTTAAATACAAAAATAAAAAAAAATATATATGATAACATTATTTTGACTATAGTGAAGAATCAATTTATGGTAATTTTACACCCATTCCTTTCTGAAAATATCTTGGTACCCGTTGAGTACTATTATACAGTCGAATTTTTATATGCTATATATTGGTATGTAATATGGTCACTAATATTTCTTGTACATAAATATTATCTTGTAGTGACAAATTACAATAATAATTAATATAATTCTATTAATTCAATTATTATTATATACCGTAAGTTTTTTCGACCTCGGTATGTATGTCCATTACGTTATTTACATTATTTTTAAATTGAAATAGTATGTCCTTTTCATAAAATTAATTCTAAGTAATCTCCTAACAAATATATAAAGTTAAATATTTTACAGAAAATACGTTAGAATTTTGCATTATCAACAATATATGATTTTATCCCCGGCATTAATTTGTCCCCGGAATCCCCGGCAAAAAAGTAATAAAAAAAAAACAACAATTGTTTAAACGCATGTTAAAAAATGAATAGAATTGGACAGATCCGTATATAGGAAACATCCAGAGACATCATACCTTGTTCTTCTGATGTATTTGCAGTCTTCATAATTAATTAAACTATTTAATCCATTGTCGATATGTTCATTACAGTATTAAGAAAGAAACGGTCCCCGTGAGAGCATATGCATGTCCAACTCGCGTGTAAATTGGATAATGTGTGGTTATGTCGTGATTGCGTGATAACGGAGCAGATATTTATGGTGTGCTTGTATACTCTGTAGACAAGTAATTGGAAAGATTCCCTTTCCCCTCCCGATTCAACTCTATACTCGCAGCCCTCACACGCGGAATAATAAAGAGTTTTAGACATTTTATTATTTAGCAAATGCTCCATAATTATATAAATGTTCTTTTTAATGCATTTTTTGTGGAGAAAAAGTCGTGACAACTTATATTAACCGCCAAATTAGCTCAAATTTTACCTGGACTTAAGCGTTTTTTCTCTCGTATGAAAGAAATTTGAAAAAATCAAAAGTACGTATAAATTTACAATTTTCAAGGTTACTATAGGCATAAAGCATTTTCTCCTCGTCAGCTGGGCATGTTTTAACCTTTCAGAGCGTAATACTTGTGAAACAAACAAAAAAGATATTAAATATACTCATTTTTGATAATTGAATCAGTATTTCGTCTCCCATTTCTACACCCTGGAATAGATTTTGGATACAGCGTATCCAAAATCACGTTACAGAAGAAATTCTTTAGGTTGGTTCGTGAGGTATCACGCGTACAAAGTCACACACGTACAAGTCTCCGGAATTTTTTTTTATTCAATTTCTGGGCTTCTCATGGTTTGAAACGTGGACATTTGATGAAAAAATAAATACGGGGTCATTTTTTTGTCCAGCGTGACCAATTCAATACTTCTCTTACTCTCTAATTTTCTTGGAATGAGATTTCACTCCATAAAGAGTGATAATTGATCCACTTTTGTAAACGAGTGAATTTTCACTCTGTTTGGATCTACTGCGGGTAGTTTTTTGCAAAAACATGCAAAAAAACACGATTTTTTGCAGTATATTTTTCTCGTAAATTAATGTGTTGGTCGAAATGCATTTCTATTGACTTACACTAAATCGTTAGTATCCGCAGATACAAATAAAGCAACGCTTACACAACATACAAAAAATCGATAAATTATTTAATATTTTGGGTCCGCAATATTGGATCTGCCATCTCGTAATAAAAAATCTAGGATAAGACCGATTCTTTTAGTGAATATATCAGGTGCACGTTATTCTGAGACTAAAAGTCAATAGAAATGGATTTCGACCAACAAACTTATATAAACGTCGAAGAAAATTTTGATGAATAATCGTATTTTTTTTAAATACAGCTGTTGCAAAAAATTATTAAAAATTGTATTTAACCTTGTCATTCTTTACGTAACATGCCAAATCATCCGGATCCATGTTTAAGATATATGATCTAGATAGAGCATATTTGGATCTTTTGAACTATATCAGGTTTGGTAATTTTGAATCCATCACCCGTTCAATGGACGTTTTTCCAAGGACTTTTTTCACCGATGAACCGCGCGCTAGTGAACCATTGGCGTTAGCCATCCGTTCCAGTAACGTAGAAATAGTAACATTTCTATTAGAATATGGATTTGATCCCAATCGTGTTGACGCAGAGCTCACTGTTGTAGACGTAGTTTGGAAGAGGAGGGCGAATGTCGTAAAAACGCAAGAAACAGTTGAATTAGTCTAGTTTCTGTCCAGGACCTCTTTAAATTTTTATTACAAGTGGTGGAAAATTGGTCGGGTAAATCCAGAACCTACATAGGTATTTTAAGCTCGTTTTTCCAAGGCAGGTCCTAGATATATTCAGGGAAGAATTAAGGAAATTTCTACTTGGGTTTTCACAAATTTTTGAAAATTTCTTAAACCATTCCATTCGACAAAATGTCCAACAAAATGATAAATTCTTGTACTCTCGATTTTTTCATATAAATACCAAATAACGCGGAGCCATGATACTTATATACAGTAGTTTGTTTTTTTTAATAATTATTAATGTAATTGTAAGAATAACTATTATTATTAATATTATTATCATGTAGCAAATCACATAGTTTATAATTATTGCAATTAATTCATTATTTCTTACAACACTCACATTTCTATGGCTTGAAATGCTTTCCAAACACCAATCTAGTAACAATTGCTCTGTATATAGTAAGAAATTCTTTTGCACAGTCACTTACACATTTTTTAGCCTACTATATAAACTTGAAATATTCGACGTATGTGATTATGTTATAACATATATACAGGGTCCGCCAAAAGTCCCGGGACGGCGAATTATCTCAGCGAGAGGGCATTTTCGGGAAAAATGTTTCATACAAAAGTTGATGGATTTTTC
>JAPYZR010000817.1:0-34421 GCA_030522945.1 Trichopria nigra
CTTCAACTAAGAATATATTCTTGGCGCGTATATAAGTATACAAAATTCTTAAAATAAGTGGAATATTCTTAAAACTAGAATATCGTTTTTTCTGTGTTGGCCAATTGTATCGAGACAGTCTTGCTCGGGTAAACTGCCTGATTGGTTTTCCACAATAGCTTAGAAAGTCGATAGAAAAAATTGCCGTATACTTGACATTATATACTGTATACTTGCGCGAGACTGGTTAATCGGAGGTTTTCGGTGTCGCTAAACACGAATCACTAAAAAAATTTTATTCATCCAATTTTTATTTGATTTTTAATTGATGAAGGATTTTCATGTAAGTGGTACTCAATGACGATCATTCAAGAAACAATTAGGATTGGTTAATGTCACTGAATTCCATTCGTCCAATCAAATCAATTTAATGACATGTCTTTGTACATTGGGGTACTATATATATACTACATCGTACAGTGTGGTAAGACTTAAAGGAGTTAAATCGCACTTGGCTAAATATAGCAATTATAGAATGTGCGTGCAGACTATTTTGCAATTCAACTGGACAAGTTCTATCGTTTATCAAAACCGAAGGAATTTCAATGCCCAACTCGATGAAAGATGTGATTTATTTACCTAATGACAGTCGGACAAAGGAAGCATCAACTCATAATCATATTCTTATAAAATGTTGGAGTAGAAAGTAAAATCTCCCTCCCCCCATCCTGTATACTCTTTAAATTACTACTTGGAGTGAAATTTCACAATTTAGAAATTTTCACCCTTATAATTATGAAGAGTGACATTTCATATTATTTTGGACTATAAATCGTTGAATTTAATTAAATAGATTGAAAATTTATTCTTTAAAAACAGTGGCTTGATTTTCGTTCTTTGAAAAGTGAAATTTCACTCTAAGAAATTTAGATGGTATCGTCAATAAAAATGCGTGACGAGATTCGCTTTTAATTTGATTGGCAGTATAAAACCGCCACTATTTAATTTGTCACTTATCGAAGCGATAATAATGATTCCCCAAAAAGAGCACATCTGGCTCAGGATGTCCTCAGGAGTTTCTCAGGACATCAAAATGTCCGCTTTTCTTATATCATCTTATATCATCTCTCTCTCTCACTGTCCTCAGGATATCATTAGGTCAGAGAACATCGTAAGGATGTCGAGAGGATGAAAAAAGGGGACATTTGGATGTCCTGAGGAACTCTCGAGGACATCCTGTGTCAGATGTGCTGTTTGGGTACTAAATAAAAATGTAACAAATAATAAGACATTTCTTTAATAAAACTTATTTTATATTTAACAAAAAATCGTAATTATCCACTAAACGTTGCGTTATACAGAAGTTTCAGTAAAGTTCCGGAAACCGTAAATGTCCTACCTCGTAAACGCTTCATATATAACATTTAATTCTAAAATCCCCTTTTTTATTCTTTCAAACAAGAGAAACAATTTCATTTTAATTTTTCAATAAAGAAAATCAATTTTTGTAGCTTTAAGATGCAATTTTCTTTCTTTTCTTATTTGTAAGATCATTAGGCGGATTTTCAATTTAAAAGTTAAATTTGAAACGTTTCTGATGTAGGATATTTACGGTTTCAGAAACGTTACTGGAACTTCACTGTGACGAAACGTTTAGCGGGTAATATATATATATATGTCATTACAAAGCGGCAAAATATTTTTAGTAATAAACACATAAGAGACATTAGTGAAACTTTCATATATATATATATATGTATAAATATGAAAGTCTTATTAATATGGATATATGTATATGTATAGTTACGTATCAACAGTAAAATTACGCCACTATATAGGAATAAACATTCGCTATACATATTCAATACTGTTAATTAATCCCGAGTTCGTGCAGCGACTTTCAGACATTATTGTAAACGAGTTTTCTGCAAGTCGACTTGGAAATGAGTTAATGCTAAAAATGAATTGAACTGAAATACCCCGTCTAAAGTTTTGTAAAAATGATCTAGTTCGGTGCTATCTTTTTTTTTATCATACGAATTCTACCACTTTCACTCGTGATCATATAAGCTGTATATGTATATATGTATATAGTGATACTAAATTAATATATCGGGTGTCATGTGCGTATACAAAAAGGAACGCTGCTATCGGAAATAAGATGTAGGAAATTGCTGAAAAGTCAGGGACATTCGTAAGTCCGACGATAAAATAAGGCAAGCACGGATCACGCAAAACTTATCGCATTGTCGTAGTTTTATATACAGCGACGGGTTTTCATTGCGTAAATGCCTCGCGTATTTGAATTTTATACCAATATATAAATTCGTCGAGTGATTCATGACTCGAAGGTAAGGTGCTTGGCGAACGGTAAGTGCAGTTAATTACGCACGTCGAATTTTGAAAAATCCAAAAGTTCATTGAACGTAAACTGGGGTCTTACGCATGCGCATGACAATGGGGAGGAAAACGAGTTGTGTATAAGTTGACTTTCCATTAATTTTTGTTTTCATTCAAGGATTTTTTTTTTGGTGAATTTGTTCGTACCTTTTTCCGTAAAATTCATGATTTTTATTATTATCATGGTGATAATTTTTTGTTGTGAATTTTTTTAAATATGTTTTTTTTTTTTTAATGTGTATCGTGTTTGATTAATCTTAAAGAGGAGAAATAAAAAACAATTGCTGATAGTCAACAAAAAGAATCTTGTATTGAAATATTAATTTATGGTTATAACTTCATTACCGTACTCCTATCAGAAAATGACACCAGTTTCTGCCCAATTTTTCTGGCCTCTATGTTAAACGTAATGGAGTCCAAAAAAATAGCCATAAACTGGTCTTATTTTCTACTAGGGACTACTGTTAACAGTTCTATATTTGGATCAGCAGAAGGAGCCATACCTTAAATCGGAATTGCATTAAAATTTGTATTCTATCTGTTTTTTTTTTTTTTTTATATAATTTTTGAACAGAATTTTAGTCTCCATTTAACGTACTTGGTAGAAAATGAAAAAAATTCTTATCTGACAATTCTTAGACAATTCAGATATATGTACCATGTTTATAATAAGGCATAGGAGAAATGGACAGTGTAAGAAAACGATTGATAAATTATTGTTATAATAAGGTGAAGGTATAAAAATGTAACAAAAATTGTCATCAAGAAAATAAAATTGAAATAATTCGAGGCAATTACCGAATTATCGCATTAATAAATATAATATATGAGCGTTTTTTTTTGTTCCTACAAGTCAGCGGGTAAATAACAACTTTGCAGACAATGCACCGGCGAATTAAGTGTGTCGTTTTCGTTTTCACCGAATCTCACGAGAGCTTGTCGCCGATTCCTTTTGAAATCCATCCGCTCTAATAGGCGCTTCGTTTATTTGATTCACTGTAATTAATTTATTCGCGTACACCGCCATTGTCCTATAAGGACGCTTTAATTCTCGCTGAGCGACACTAAACGCGCCCTACTTTCCCGTCAATTGCCTCTGTTCTTTTTTTTATATTTCGTTTTCATTTCCAATTACGAGAAAGATCATTTGCCAGATTTCTTTGTGGATGAATGGATGCCTCGCGAATCCTTCGGGCTTGATGATTTCACGTCGCATCAGATACGCGCCGGCTCTATAAAGGGGGGTGGAGTGCTCGAAAGCGAAACAGCTGCACGAATATATATATATATATATATTGTTTTCAGGATAAGGATGGAGGTGTTTTTTTTTTATATAAACAATTAGTGGCCTCGTGAAATTCTCCCATCGCGACTAATAGCGTATATATATATATTCGATGTTGATTGTGTATATGCTAACGACGTAGTTTTTAGTGAAAATGAGACTTTTTAGTAGTACAGAGGAAATAAATCGAAACGAATTTGTTACGACTTGAAAATTTTCAATTATATACTTGAATATTTTTGTTAATGTGATAAAAGTGGACGGTGTTCAGAATTAAAATGAAAATCAATATATAAACTGTTTTTTCGATTTATGAAGTGATTTTGGAATGTCGCTTTATTCATCGTTCAAATAAAAGAAACGAATATTCGTTAAACTCGATAATTTTCAGTGTTTTCGTCCGCCATTTTGAATCTGCAATTTTGAATTTTTTAAAAGCATAATTCTTATAAAAAGAGATGTTTTTCTTATTTCTGCACTGTCGTATGCTCGATCCGACATTTTAAAAATTGAATTGCAACAAAATTTTGATTTTAAGCGTACTCGTTCGACATTTTTAATTGATTCAAAATGGATCATAATCCTCTTTCAATGAATTTTGTAAGTATTAACTAAAACATCACAAATATTTCGATTGTTTATTAAATATATATTTATGAGAATTTTAGTGCATATGTATGAACCACAAAAAATTAATGAATTGCCTAAAAAATTCGAAAGGCATATCTCGTCTGTCTTGTTTTGCGATGGCACATTCGCACGACATCAATCGACGATCAAGCAAGGATACGTATCTCGTCCAAGGAATATATAATTATATCCTCGCATGTATGGGATGAGATCGTGTTTGCCGCGATTCCGAGCAAGTTTCGAACTTCCCTCGTTACCTCTAAATCGCCGTTCCTTTTTACAGTTGGGTCCCCAAAATTAGGTTAACCGTTAAGTTTTTCTATATATATTATAATAATATATGACTGACCGAATTGATGGAATAATCAAAAATGAACCTGTGATTTTCATTACAAAATGTACCATTTGTATACCAGTAACAAATATTCGCATTCAAATTTTGTAGAAATTTAAATGGAGCGACGATTTTTTCTATTGTTATTCTTGAAAAATATTATTTTTAATTAAACTTTTATCTTTTTTAATACGTTATTATGGATCCAGTTGCAAATAGACAAATGAAACATTTTTTTATTATACATCTGCGTGTGTAGGTACTGTTATTGATAGAGAAATTCTCCCAGGATTCCTCCCAGTAATCGAAGATTGATTAGAATCATTAAAAATACAAGCATTCGTTTCAGCATTCCTGAATCCGTATTTTATCCATTTCTAATGCTTCAAATCCAAAATTAATTTTTCTAAAATATGAATGCATTTCAATCCAATTATATACGTAAAGTAGAAAATTCATAAAGTAGAGCAATACTTCTCAATCATTTTGAAAACATTTGAATAAAAAAAATGAGAAATAACAAAATTTGTCAAATGTAAACAATACATTGAAATGCATTTAAATAAAAAAATAACATAAATCCGGAAATTGCATATTGAATATGGAATTTCTCAAAGTTAATATGGATTTTAAAAATTCTAAAATGCCAAGTAAGTGGGAGAAGAATTGGATATTGGACTGACTTTTCTATACGATTTTCGTAAATATATAATCAGTGAAAAATCATGTTCAATAATTAATTTTTATACAATTCATTTCACTTATCAACTAGAAATAGCAACAAATTCTCCGCAGGGGTCATTGAATTCACCTGAAGAAAGAATGAAAAATTCTTCTAAATATTTGAAATCAAAATATTTATACAATGCATAAGAAATAGTTGTAAAAGTTTTTATTACGCTTTATTAGTTACGGGCATCGAGTGTTGGTAGTACGTCTTATATGTATATACAAAAATGTATTGACACGGATTCAGTCGAGATAAAAAAAGTAGTTATTTACAAACAAGTGAAGCGATATCCTTGTAAACGAAAAGACATTGAAGTTTAAAAAATGGGATTGAATGGGATTAAAACCGTTAGAGAAATTACGTTTGTAAATTGGGTTACATGGAAACCAATTATGAAGTTTCTCTAACGATTTTAATCTTATTTAATCTTTTCCCATTTTTTGAACTTCAATCTCTTTTCGTTTACTAGGCTAAGTACTTCAATATATTCCAATGCATTTAAATCCATAAATAATATTTGCACATTAAATTCTATGCTTATTAATACTCGTTAATATGTAAATATATATTCGTACCATATATATATATATATATAGTATTAAATACTTGATTCCAACAGGTTCGTTGAGTTGGTTTTGATATATTATTGCTTCGATGCATTTGATCAAAACATTTCTTTATTCCACCTACCTTTAATTCATCGCATTGATATTTTGTATAAATATAGTACAACTTGCTTTACATTATGTTTCTATAAAATACTTATATGTGTATATGTGTTTCGATATTATTGAATTCTATAAAAATGATATATATTTAAAGTAGTTATGCAACTCTAGTCGTGAGTAATTGCGAGCACCGAGAAAGGAAAAACAATTAATGATGTCGAAACACAGTAATTCATTCTTATTTGGCAAAGTGAGTTTGATCATAGAGATTAAAGTCCCCGGAATACAATTAGGACTAATAGAGACAACTTTTTTTAGTGTCTAATTTTACTGCTGGAAATCGAACGCAGGGTCACTATCTCAATTTCATCGACTGGAGCAAACGAAACAATTGGCATCTTCGGCCTATTTCTATACATTTTTTTTAGCGAATCCCTCATTTATCGATGAATTTGTAATTTCCATAGCTTTTCTTGCTTGTTTTTTTTTTTTGCAACATCTTGATTTATGACTTCTTCAGTTTTTGTTTTATTTTCCATTAATTGTTGAATATTTGTCCGTGAATATACTAATATTATTTATTTATAAATCGTATATGTTTGATTTTAATCAGTTGAGACTGATTTTTGTCGGATTTAAAATTATTTCTGAATAATTTTCAATGAATATATACTTTTATCAAATCTTAATGAATTTGTGTAGAAAATTAATAAAAGTTCTTATTTTCGCGAATATAGTTTTGTAATTAACATTCTATATATTATATAATATATTCAACATATGGCGTCTGGAATATAATAAAATTTCCACTTTTTCTTTTGCTAAAGGTTTAATTGACATATAGAAAAATATGCCTAGTCTTCTTCTAATAACTGTCTACAGCTGATTTTTAAAATGACGGATTCGATATACCCAAGAGAGAGAGAGAGAGAGACTAAACCATCATGGCTACTTCGTATAAAACTGTATATTTTGGGGAGGTCATTTGATTTTTTCTTTAGAAATTGCAATGTGTTTATAGATCGAATATATTTTGCAAAAATTGCAATAACGAAGTGAAATACCAATACGAAAATTATTTCTAGAGGTGCTAACTAATACCGTAATTGTGGTACTGTATACAACATGGAATGGTATATGTGTTGTATTGTATAAAAAAAGTAATATATATGTATAAAAAAAGTAATATATATATATATGTATATGTAAATATATGATACATATATTTTACTTTTTTTATATACAATTGATTTTCTTACTGAATGGGCCTTGACCTAGTCTGAAAATTTTATATATTTACACCATATATTGATATTTTTGTTTATTATTGTTTTGGGGTCATTGTCCCAAACAATACGTACAGTGACCGATACGCTTTCAATTTTGAACTTTATACTTGGGTATTGTTTTGTAAGGTATATTGTTGAAACGGACAGTAGACAAAACGACTAAAATTGACGTTTCGGCCAATACGATGATCCCTTTCAAACATTTATCATCTAAAAATGAATATGAATTAATAATAATTAGCAAAAACCGTGGATACAACATATTTTATATATGTATAATGCGTCTTAGGTTACGCGTTAACAAAGATTAAACATTCATTACAGAGGTTTACTTTCGTCAGCGATAAAAATTTGCAAGATATTAGCATCGTTTTCCATCATAAATGACAAGAGAGACACGATTCCGAGTGTTTCGAATATTGTAAAGTGTTCTATCTAGCAAATCGCCGCTACAGACTGTAAGGAATGTCGGGCAAGAAGTCGTATATAATTATGATTTATCGTGCATTATCAAACTGCAATGAACAAGTAAAACAATGCGAGTGACAAACAAAAATGTTATAGAGAGAACAACATCCGCGAGTTCGAAGATACGGTTTAACCCCCCCCCCCCCCCCCCCCCCCCCCCCCCCCCCCCACGCCACCCCCCCCCCCCACCACGCACACTTGCGCGTTAAAATGGGTGCGGCACGGAATGCCGATGAAAACCACGAGGTTCTATGACAGCGGACACAAAAATGGAAATTCGACAATAGATAATTTATGTCGAGATAATTTTATGTAGAGGCTGATAATAAAATAAAATTTAACTAAAATTCATAAATCTAATGAGAAATGAACATCTTAATCTTTAAAGTCTTGACAAAATAAACCTTTTAAAGAGATATATTAAATGAAAAGAAAAGAAGTCTCTTCTCAAAGTACAATACAGGGTATTGACAGATTTCTTGGCATTTTTAAAATTTTTTACCATTGAATTTACGAAAATGATGGTATATCATTTAATGAATGAATGAAGTATTGAGAAATCACATATCGAAGAAAAAGTAAGGAAGATTGTGAATACATAACGAAAAGACAGGCAAAATAATGCTAAATGATATTGAACAAAAATGAGCAAAGTTCAAGAATTGTGTGATGAAAGATTTGATGATAATTTATATTTTTATACTTTGACAAAATTAATTTATTTCCTAAAAATCTTGATATCGACGTAATTTTGCTAATTATGGTTGATCATCAGTTTTTTTCATTATTTGCACTTATTTATAAAGTGCATTATGTTTAATATATATAGTTATTACCCTTCTTCGTTAACGGAAGTGGTAATTTTTTCTTCCTGAGGGTTGTCGAGAGACAAGAATTTATTTTCTGAAAGACACCAAGCCACAGCTCCTTTAGGTGTATATATGTATCTATACGGACGACAAGAAAAGTGCAAGGGAGTAGAAGAAGTTGGAAGACGCTCAGCCGCGCAACTTCCGCCAGGAAAATGCTAATTAATTTTGAGGCGCTCTCTTTCTATGCATTTTTTTCTCAATTGCACCTATTGTACTTCGTTTCATTGTATTAGCGTGCAAGAGCAGACATACTATATACGTGCTGCAGGATTTCCTATCCGATAAGATCACTTGCATTTATTATTAAGTAATTTAATAAATTTTAACTCACACATACTAATAAAATTAATATTGTATATATATTGCATTTTATACTGGTTGCAACTTTGAAACTTTCGTTGGTGCAGGAACAATGATTTTTCATTGATATGTGCATTCAATTTTCCCACGTGCAGCTATTTTCTTTTTTTCATTCTGTTTTACAAAAGAAAAGTCAATACTCCATAAAGTTACATCACATTTAATGCAATCACAAATACATCTTGTAGTTTGATTTTAAAAATGTTAATATTTGCATATAATAATATATTTTTTTAAATTTTAATAAATTGATATTTTTATATTTTTATTGTTAGTTTATATTCTTGTTTCTTTTTTTAAACTGTTTTGATTTAAAAATTTTAGTTTTCGGCAATTGTAAGTTAGGATTTTTTCAAGATTTCATGCCCTTGAATTAATTAGAATGTGTTAATCGGAGTCATTTTTGGTTTTCAGTAAATTTTCTTTATATTTCTTCGATTTTCTTTATTTTTCTTCGATTTGATACGGCGCGATCAACTTGAGTAAAAACAAATTGCCAGTTCTTTTTGATTAATAGCAGACCAATAGTAGAAAATGCCGCCAGTTTCTGCCTAATTTTTTCCGACATTTATATTAAAAACAATGGATCCAGAAAAAATGGCCATATATATACTGCTAATATTTTCTACTATAGAGCTGTGTATAATGATGAATTGTACTTTGTTTTATGAATTATGTATTTGCGATTATAATGATAATATCGTTTATTTTCGAATTGTTTAATTGGATCAGTTTTTGTGTACTTTAAACGTCACTTGCATCCGAATAATTGTTTATGCATTTTTCATACATTTTTTTTTTTACAAGCATTTGACATTTTTCGTCATTTGGAGAGATTCTAATCAATTTTCTTTATTTCTTATCAATATTATATATCTTTTGTTCGTTATTTATTGTTATTAGCACTGACAAAAAAAAAACATTTGTTTTAACTTGTATCTTCACTATACAGCATATCTTATCTGTTCATCGACGTTTTTGAAAGCTTATTTATTTTCTTGGGATTTCTGAAATCTCGTCAATTTCTTTCACATTAATTGATAAGAAAACGTAAATTTATTAATTTATAATATATATAGACGTCATTAATTTATAAAAATTGTTTTGTAAAATTACTATCGGCAATTTATTCATCTATGTTCTTAATTATTCATTCTCATTGTTTTTTTTTTCTAGTTAATTTAATCTTTTTTTTTCATCAATATATTTTTATTATTGTACGTTATATGCACTACATCATAAAGCGTTCAGAAATTATTAAAATTTATATAAACATTGTTGCAAAGTACAGTGTTTCCTATTGCACATCATTAATATAAACATTTTATACAAATTTATGTAGGTACAGTTAAGCTGCGTTGTGATGATGGTTTGATTTAGATTTCACATTTAACTAAGATCATACGTGACTAATTCTACATTTTGACGTTAAGTTGAAACTTTTTTATAATACACACTCAATACATATATTTCTTCACATTCCTGATGATGTTCTCGATACTTTTCAAGAATTTCCATATCCTTTCATCAATTTCAATATGATTGACAGATTTCATTTTTGACACGAGGTGAATGACATGAGCGACGTTTATACTATAAGAAAGCTCTTAAACGGTAAGGTATATAGTAGTGATGTCTTGAAGGTACATCATCTTCAAGAAGATAATTTACAAATTATTTCTATAGAAGTTCATCAAAATTTCGAAACAGTTACGATGAAAGTAATCGCCATCACCCATATGCGGTCGTAAAACAAATTTCAGGAAAATCGTCTGTGAATGGAACGAAAAATTCTGAAAACGTGTCATTTTAATTGGTTTCAAGAATAAGACCGTTTTACCGTTTGTTTACTTTGAATTTGTGGTCCTCTATCACATAGTCTCGAGAATTCTTTATACCGTAACGGTATATTCAGAGGCAGTTCCTACCCGATCAAACGATGAATTAAATTAATTAATATATAATAAAAAATTCTTCCTTTATTTCAATAATTAAAAAATAATAATTAAAGCATTAATATACATGAATGTTATTTTCTATTGTAGAATATTTTTATTTCTGTAAAACATATTGTAAATATCTGACTGCATTTAAAGATTTATTTCATATAATTATATAGAAACCATTAATAAAGAAAAATATAATTTAATTCAAGACAGTATATAAAAAAAAAAGTTTTTTAAAATACAAACGTGTCTAACGGTCTGATTAAAATAAACAATGTTTTAACTTGTATTATATTATCTTTTTTTAAACAAGACTAGCTTCATTTTTAAATCTTTAGATCTTTATCCATTTGCAAGTAATGAATGATTTATGTACTTTGGCCAAGCTAAATGCATTGATGACATTTTTAAGCGTCGGCGATTGCCCCGATTAATTAATACCTGTTATCAACGATTTTTCCATCGATTATTAATTAAACGTGATCTGGTATATATATACGAAAAGCTAAAAAATGATTCGACATCTCGGCGGTAACAGCAATGCGTAATTAAACAAAGAGTAAAATAAATCATGATCGGGAAAAGAAAGTATAGATCCTGGCGGCAGCTATAGCAAATATCGATCGCTTATACAGTTAATAACCATAAACGAATTATATCGTGAAAATATAAGTACGTTATCGAACAAGCACTAAACTGTATATAATTATACGCGAATCGGACTTCCGCGTGTGCATATTGGGGAGCATAATTTTTAACGTCTGATATGATTTCAAAATAGTATATGTGTGTATGTAACTAATGAACTCGTACAACAGGTGTAAACATTATACGTCAGATTTATGTGCAATCCGATGATCTAAATACTTCTGTCACGTTACGTTCGTAATTTTTTCCCGAAGCTTTTAATTTTACTTCCTTAGCGGCTCGATGACTGTGGAATCTGATTATTATTTTTTACCGATGCTCCAAATACATAATTTTTCCATTTCTTTCAGCTGGTTCTATATTCAAAAAAAAAAAAAAAAAAAAAAAAAAATGTTGCGTTCAATGCTGTTGCATGGACATTCCTGATATATTATACGTAGGCATTCGTTGAAATCAGATACTGAATGTAGATGAGATTTGGACTTGATAATATATCCAGATTCTGTTTAATTTGAATATTTAGGTTAGGAACTGACGTTATATCTACCCAACCGCTGAAGAACTTAAAGTTTTATATTTATTTTTATGTTGTTTTTATTTTGATGGTTTAAGGGAATAGTGATTCCAGATGATTTTGTTCTGATTGTCATATTAAGGTTCAACCAAGAAAAAATATATTTTAATAGGACCATTCATTTCTAATGTATAATAATTTTAAATATTATTGCTTGATAACCTTAAAAATCATCGGCAAACTTTTCGAAGAATGGATTTAAAAAATTCATATTTTTGTAAGATCATTTTTAAAAAGTCGCCAATGCGTTTACAGTTAAAATTGTCTTTTTTACCATCAAACAATTTTAAATCAATTAAATTTAAATACACTATAGGAAACCATCAGTGGATAAATTATTACATTTTGTAAACTTATAAAAGTTTTTAAACTTTTCAATGCGTTATATGTAATTACGTGATTTTTTAGAATTTGTATTAATTTTAAAATATTTATTTATTTTATCTCCTTTGCCTTCTATATATAATTCATTTTGAATAACAATACTTTTTTTATAGATCTTCAATCCAGGTATAGTTCGTAGTGTGCTATTTGTAAAAACATTCATTTCTGATTAAAAAAAAAAAAAAAAGATTTAAAAAATGATGTTAGAAACAAGTTTAAATTAATTAGTTACTTGGCAGTTTCTTGAAATTCATTTAATAAAATTAAAAGACGACCTGTCGTTGCTTCGGTGACATGTTTAATTACATGTCATCTACCTTAATTATTACGGTTTTACGAAATAAATTTCTCAAAGGAAGTATAATTTAGATCTTTTAAAAGCAAAAGGATATAATATTTAAAATAAAAAGCTTCATTTTACACGGAAATCGCAAAAATTGTTGTGTTTATTTAAAGTATTCCAGGCACTTGATAATTGCGACATCCCGACATCAGCGCAAAAACACTCTGTTGCAGTTCTTGCAACCCGGAAGTCGTCGCGAAATGTACGCAAAGATAGATATTCGAAGTGTAACGAATGAAAAGAATAATTGCTTAATTGTTACAATTTTAAGCTGCACACATAATAGTACATTAGTAACGCGTTATTAAGTATTTACATTTAATAAGCAATAATCCGGTTAATAGTGCAAAGGAGTAAATTGTTAAAATATTATATATGAATGCAATAAAAACGTATAAGGCAATAATAAAGTGTTTCAGTTTAGGTGAATGCGTATGATTTAATTACTGGCAAATATTATTTCTGTCAGCTCCGGGTGCATAAAAATACACATGATTGTTCTGAATTACCGTAAAGTGTTGATAAAAATGTATCAATTATCGAATTTATAACGAAATATAGTTATAGACAAATATGATAAATAGTTACGAAGTATGTTTTTAATACAAATAATTAACTTACTTAATTGAAATCTTTCGCAAAAAACTTTAATTACAATTTTTATTTCGATATACCAGTAGATTTTACGCGTTTATTTCAAGAAAAGACACGAATCGTTTATTTATTTATGTAGAAATGTCTACCTGCCAATCTCTTTTTATCCATCTGAATACGTAATATATAATTTAATCTTTATTTCGTGCTCGATTTACAATCCGATGTTTAAATGAATTTTTGTTTTCAGAATTGGATATATTTACAATTTTCTAATTCATTCTTATACGTTCGAAAGCAGTAAACAAAAAAGGATTGAAAACAATAGAAAAGAATTGAAAAGATCAAACATTGAAAAAGAAGTATTCATCTATATACGAACACGATCATTTTGAATCCTTTTTAAATCCATTTTTAACAATTAAATTCTATGATAGAATTCGTTTCTATGCTTGTAATCCGTTAACATTTTGTTATTTGGCATTTTAAATCTATTTTAATTTTAATTCATTTTAATTTAAATGTGCAGACACGTATTAAACGGATTAGGAATCAATAAAAATTAATTACACCATTACAAGCATGAATTGAATTGAATTCGATTTCAATTCATTTAAAAATTTACATTCATGTATTGAAAAGAATACGAATTCTTTTCTATTGAAATAAATCGGAAAATAAATTAAATTGATACATAATCCATCCAGGTCCATTAATCAATCGTATTTATCGGGCTGAAATGAATTCGCGCACATTTATAATAAATGAAAAAACGAATTCAGTTGTAACGAAGCGAATTCACATACACCCTTCAATACATTCCAATGCATTCCAATGCATTTAAAACCACGAAAAAATTGTATAAATTTAATTTTATGTTTTTAATACAGTTTAATCCAGACTTAATGTCTAAAAATTACATTCAACGAGTTTCAATTCATATCTATACACAAATAACAATTATATGAAATTAAAATTATTTCATTTCGGATTACGATGGATTAATACCCATATAACTTAATTTCACAACATTATTTTGAGATTAAACTGCATTTAAAAGCATAGAATTGAATTTATAAATAAATATTGTTTATGAATCCAAACACGTGGATTTAAATGTATTGAAGTATACACATGGATTCGCTTCAACTGAATTCATTTTCTTTGACTATCTACCGAATCTACTTCAATACATGTTCGTTTATTCGGCCGAATTGGTAATGTCACAATTCGAATACAATTGGATCGGACTATAATTGCCCAGTAAACGAAAAGGTACTGAAATGGATTCGTCCGAATCTGAAAAATCAAATTCAATTATTCCCAAGCAAATTCATATGAATATATACTTGAATGCGTTAAAATCCAGGAATAATATTTATCAATAAATTCTATGCTTTTCAATACATTTCAATGTAAACAATATCTTTAAATTGAATTTCATCCATTTCAATCAATCATAATAACAAATTAAGTAATTTTATTTGGGGGCATTTATTTTAAATTCAAATGCATTGAAAAGCATAGAATTTTATTCATAAGTATTATGTATGGATTGAAACGCATTGGAATGTATTAAAGTTTAAATGTGAATTCGTATCTTCGTAAGTGAATTCATTCCTTTTCACTCTGTTGAATCCACTTCAATACGTTTTCGTTTACTAGGTTCCCAGTAAACGAAAAAGGATTGAATGTTCAAAATTTGGATTAAGAAGGATTCAGAATGATTAAGATGGATTCATTTTACATACCAATCAATACTTCTTAATCCTTTTTAATCCAAAATTTGACCTCCCAATCCTTTTTCGTTTACTGGGATTGCACGGAAAACAATTAAACATCCTCCTAAGTTGGATTTGTCAGAATCAACTTTAATTAATTTTTATCCGTTTCAATCCGTGTTTTCGTTCCGTGTTGATTATCACGTATTCTCGAGTGAAATTATGATTAAAACGTTCATTAGACGAACAATAAAAATTTGTAACTTCAAGGAAAAACATGCATGTACAGCTCTGCTCCGAAATCCCATACATCGCATTGTAATGCATGCATCACCTTCAACACTTGAAACTCGAGAAACCTGGCATCCGATAGTGTCATAATGGATATCGAAGCGCATCGCAGAATCGAATTGGGAAAACACCGATTTTTCAAGGAAAGATTTTCCACGATAAAATGAAAATCGGATCGAGAATCCCTCGAGGCCGTTCGACGTCGGCGTAAAAACGGACCCAGCGCCATCAAACTTAATTAAACGGGCCGCCAGTAGGCGGCCGTCACAGCGAGCCGAAGAAGAAGAAGAAGAAGTAGAAGAAGAAGTCCCCAGGGAAAAACAGAAGGGGGCCGCATTCCTCGTCTTAAGATTCCAAAGTGACGAACCTGAATTTTAGCCCGCTTGACCTCGGTGTAGAGCCAGTTGTCCGTGGTGAAGGCGATCGAGAACAAAGTGGTCGCTATGATGCCGGTGATGGTAGCCAGCGACAATGTGACGGCTGAGCAAGGCATCTTAAATTTTCAATTGTCGTAAACCAAAAAAAAAAAAAACAACAACGGAGAAGAAAACTCTCCCTTCACGTAACACAACTGTCGAGGAACGTAAGAAACTTGGAGCCGCGGCTCATCGACGACGCCGATTGCACGTATATAGCGATAATGAACCGCCGAATTCGAATCGGACCGTTGCAAACACTTGAGAATTTCGAATGTCTCGCGAAACAACCGAGAAACAAACGGCACTTTCCTAATAAATTAATCCACCGTTTCCCATGTCCAGGTGATCGTCGCGCGGCGAGTTCCTGTCGTCTGTGAAGGCAACGCAGGAGCGAATATAGCGAACTCGCCAGTCGCCGCAGAGAGGAGAGTCGAACCGCTTCAGAGGAGGCCAGTCCCCGACCCGTCGACGTTTCAAGTGTCCAGGTGGGGGAGAATGAGCCCCGGGGCAGGTACACGTATATATATATCTATATCTATACACACCTTATGCCCGTGTTTTACCTTCGAAGGTGCTCAACCCGGGTCCACACGCACAGGTGCTTTGCCTCCTTGAAGGACGGAGAGGCCGTTCAAGACGATATTCCGTCTCTCTCTCTCTCACTCTCTCACTCATTCTCTGCTTCCTCTCCATCAGCCTCGTATTCTTCGTTCCGCGAAAGGAGGCGGCCGAGGGACACTTTTTTTCACGTTTTGTAATCGCACCGTTTGGAAATTCGAGTATATATATATATATACGCTTCGAGAATTTCCTTTCGGCATTTCGTTTGCGCAATTATGCACGTAACGACGACATTGGCGAGACGTTTTTGAGTATTCTACGAACACTATTCTGTATGCCGGTTGCGTCTGTTTACCGTCGATGATATTGTAATCGGTGTAAATACCGAGCTGCATGCGGTGCACCAACTTTGGAAAACCGTCAATTTTCATCCTGACGAATAAAAATAAACATCTGGATCTGCTTAAAGAGGTTGATATAGAGAATTTCCTTTTAGAGTCTGACAATAGAGGATCGAATATGGCCGATGGTAATTCGGAAAGAATTCCAATCCAGCTGAATTCTTACCAAACGGAATTCTTATCATACGTTTCTCTCATTTTATGCACATTTCTATTCGTTTTTATCCATTTTTATTCGTTTCTATTCATTTCTATTGGTTTCTATCCGTTTCTATTCGTTTCTATCCGTTTTTGAAGCGAATGTTACCCAGTAATCGAAAATGCATTGAAAGATAAAAAAAAACGAATTAAAACGAATTAAAACGTATTCGAGTGAATTAAAATGGATAGAAAATGAATCAACTCAAATCAACTTGAATCCAATTTAATTCTTTTTTTGACTTTTCAATGCTTTTTTCATTACTGGGTAGTTGGAGAAAAGAAAGTCGAATTAAAGAAATATACGTATATGTAAATCGATTTTAATCCAATTTAATCCTCGTTAGTAATTGAAATAGTAATGATGGGGTACTGTGACAATTAAATTGAAAAGATTTGGAAAAGAAGAAATCCCAGTAAACGAAAATGCATTGTAGGTTAAAAATTCGAATTCAAACAAATTAAAGTGGATTAAAATGCATTAAAACGACTGAAAATGAATTTCGGATTAAATTACCAAGTAATCGAAAATGCATTGAAAGATCAAAAAAAGTATTAAAACGAATTAAAACGTATTCGAGTGAATTAAAATGGATAGAAAATGAATTAACTTAAATTAACTTGAAACCATTTTAATTTGTTTTTTGTCTTTTCAATGCATTTTCGATTACTGGGTAATGCGTACATGAATTCATTTCAATTCGTATTTTTAACTTTCAATGCGTTTACTGGGATGGATTCGACGTGTACTTTCACAATTAATCTAATTATTTATGGCTTCAAACCTTTTCTTTTTTACTGTGACAAAACTTACAAATCGACTGAACAATGATAGCGAAGTATTAATCGTTAAGTATATAATGAATGATTCTTAATCCATCTTAATTTTACTTAATTCCAATCAATTCGTATTTACTGAGTATTTTGGATTCAAACAGCAAAGTCTATTCGTTTCTATGTATTTGTCAGTATACGAAAGAAAAGGAATTGAAATTGCAGTTTTTTAATACCTCTTGACTATGTAACCCTTTAAAATGACGAAATATGCAGAATTTTCGCTCGATATTCAACGGAATGTCACCACTTGAAAAGTGTAAATAAGTACAAAAATCGAGACCATTTTTGAGTAGCGTGGGAATTTTACACTTTTTGTTTTTTTAATATCCAATAAATGATTTTTTAGGTAACATTTTTTTGTTCAATCGCAATTTTCACTACATGATAAAATATGCTTTTACCTAGTTTGATTTTTACCGCTTTCAATTTTTAAGCGTGCCTGAACCCCCTATCAAATATTCAAAATTCAAAATGGCGGATCGAAATTTTCATTGTATATAAAAATTCAACGAACTAAATTTCTAGACAAACTATTAAAAAAAAAGAAAATTTGAAGGAATTTTCTTATCTTTGATTCTTCACACGACGTAGGAATCACCTTTACTAAATCAGCCATTTTTAATATAATGTGAACCTTAAAATGGAATTATTCGCCATCAGCAATCCCAAAAATCAGAAAAATTCTATTTACGAACTTCCAGAAACTACATTTGAATACAATTTGTATATTTATACAATTTCTAATTTTTCAAAATTGTGATTGGAAATATTGGATCAGCCATTTTGAATTTAAAAATTTGACAGAATATTTGTAATCGGCGATCACAAAAACTCCTATATACAACAAAATTCCAGAAAAATTACAATTCTTCCATTTACTGTTATTTGGAATTGCCATATTAGATCCGCCATTTTGAAAGATGAAAATTTGAAAACAAAATCCTCTGTATACAAGTTTTCAGATTATAATAGCTGTTATTTTGTGTTGACATGAATTTATTCTGAAAATTCTCCTTTTTTATATTAATTAATACAAAAAAAAAAATGCATAAAGTTATTAGCAATAATTATTGTAAATATAGTTATGCAATATTATTATGTTTTAAATAATTTTTGGAAGGCTGTTTGGAAGGCAGGAAGCAGACTTCTTATATAAATGTTAAAAAATCGATAGTAAGTGGAATCGTGATATAAAACCAGTTTGGACATGTATGGTATCCTACTGTGGAGCACAGCTTCCAATTCTAATACTGAAATCTTTGAAAGATTCTAAAACAAAGTTCTACGTAGCATTATAAATGCACCATGGTTCGTCCCCAATGAATTGATCAGTAAAGATCTAGCATATACCGTCTGTTCGAGAAGAAATAAGAATATTCCGGAAAATATACAAGGCAAGGCTAATAAGTATATTCACCCGAACCAATTAGTATTGAATTAATCTTCTAAGTAAAACTAATAGTATTTAAAAAATATATATATAAGAACAATTTATAATAATCCCAAAATACAGACAATATATACGAATTTGAGAAATAAAATAATGTTAATTATTTTATTAAATAATTAATTTAATAAATAAAATTATTTTCAATATTCCAATGTCACTTATTTCATCGAATTGTTGTTAAATGGTTGACTCGGTGCTTTTCCTACTGCACCGATTATTTAGAATCGTTATTGTTAACGATGAAATAATTTTATGAAAAAAATTGTTATTATCTTTGTTTTAAGTAAATTAATCTTTTCAGTTTGGGTCACAACGCATTTCAGAAAACATTCAGTTTTAATGTTTCAAATTTATAATATTGTCATTCTTAAAATTTCGTTTCCTTTTTTTTTTAGGATTTTAGTTCAGAACAGGAATACGGGTAAGTATCACGTCTTCAAAGAAATTTAAGCACGATTTTTTTATAGAAAAAATAGAAAAAATGTGGAATTGCTCCTACTTTTTGATGTCGCCTTCAACTGTGGTAAGTCAAAGCAACATTAAAATTATATATAAAATTAATGTTTATAATATATAAAATGAATGTTTATAATATGTAAAATGAATATTTTTTTGTTAATAATTGAAAAAACATGACAATTTACAAACATAGAAGCAATCATCGTTTTCGTTTTCGAGCGTGTTGAAAAATTAATTCTGATCAATTGGGAATGATATGTCGTGTGCATGCAGTGTGAGTCAAATATATAAATAAATCGACTTTGGCAAATTTTTTTTTTTTTTTTTTGAAAAAATGAGAATAATAAAGCCATCAGAGATTTTCGATTTTTAATAATGCTTGAAAAATAATAAGTATATCAGTTTAAAATCAAGAACGAGCATTTTTAAGAAAGCAAATGCCAAATTTATATCCTGTTATAGTTTGTACAGTAATGCGCTGAATAAATGCTTATCGTTCAATTAAGAAATGGCAAGGCGAGATTGTTTACATCGTGATTATAAGTATACTATCAACATTTGAGATGTTTTATTACATGCGATAAAGTATATACTATCTCATATATATATATATACGAAACGGTCCAATTACCATTTACAAATTATAAAGTTAATTAAGATAATATGCTTCATTTGAAAGTTGATACTCGTACCAATTAATCGTTTTATGCGTATCAATTATTTGTTAATAACATTTTTATCAATAATTTATTACGAGGAGGCAAGTAATGCAACATGTGTGGCAATTTTATGGGAAACAATTCTTGCAATTGTATGTGCGATTTGACGTTTACGATTGTAGTATATATATAGTGTTACAATATTTATTTATTTGTTTACTTATACATAGGACGTATAATTATTATTTTCACCGCATTTTATCAATAATATAAAAAAAGCTTATGGTAATTCACATAATGATGTCGGTTATAATAAGAATCTATGGGAGTTTGTATTGATTATTAAAAATTGAAAATGAAAATGATGTTGATTTCAATTTATACTCACAAAACTCGATAACTATGAATATCTGTAACTTGTTTTCTCAAAAACTTGTTTTCGCAAGTAAGCCCCGTTTTCATAGACCAGGTTACATATATACTTGTAATATATTCAATCATATATATATATATATACTTATCATATATTCAATCCATATATATGGATGACACGCATTGTTTATAAATATCCAATAATGTATCATTCATATCTGCTTGGATCCTGGTAGAAATCTGTCCAGTTTTCTGTTACACTGCCCAGTTTTCCTATACCTTTAACATGGGAAAAAAGCAAACTGGACAGAAACTAGCTAAAAACTGGACTCATTTTCTGCTAGGGGATGTTTTCAACTAAATATTTACCGACATTCGTAAGAATTGATAACAATATTCGTTATTGTACAAATGAACCGTTTTTATTAACAAAAGCAAATGTATATTTTAATTCATCAATACGTCGTACATTTTTTTGAACGTTTCGACCTCTCTGTGTTCTGTAGAGGTTCTCATCAAGAGTATATCTATTGAAACACACTGAATAAATAGAAATATTGAAAAAATAGATATTTCTAAAGTGGACCTCCGCAAATATTGAAACGTGATACACCTCGTTTTAGGGCTATACACACACACACACACACACACATATATATATATATATACTACCTGTATGTAATGGCTATGTATTATAATACATGCGATATTTTCATTTCTTAGGATTAATTCAGCTATATTCTCATGGGTATTTATAGGTAAGTATGGATCTAATTGTTCATGTATCCATTTAAATACATTGCGATGAGGGGCCATCCTCAAACATTCTATACGCCATTAATTTAGCCGCAATTTGTATACTCCGCAAGGATCAAGTAAAAATAATACGTCATTATTAAACAAAGCAAATAAGAATTTTCCTAAAATTTTAAACATTATTATTATTATTTTTATTTTTTAGAGCCTTACTATAAACAATTCTCAAAATTATTTTTTTAACGCCTCTCATTACAAAGAAATTATAAAAAACAACAATTTTTTAAAAATAATTCACTATATCAGACATCAGTTTATGATATGCCAAATATTCATTCATTAAAGTTGCAGAGAATATTTTCTATTCAATGAAACGTCACTTTAAAATACCTTACTCACAGATGAGGAATTCCCCTTATAAGATCACCTTTGTCAAAACATTCACCTCATATTTTATTCTAAAATTTCCAAGATCATTTTTTTCAGGATAAATAAAAGAAATTTTTTCTAAGATCAAAATTTTCATCCAAGAAATACGATTAAACTGTAAGACACCCGAATAATTTCGAACAAGTCATTGGCGACAATTAAAATTAATTTAATTTTTAACTTCTTTTCACGTTCCGAATACTTGAACTCAAGTTGGAGTTCATCATATTTTAATCAACGATGTTTCATTTTACCTACAAAATTCCTAAAGCATTCGCAATTCCCATTTTCTTCGTTCACAATTTTATTAAGTTTAAGTTTGAACAAAATTGTGCTTATTCGACGAGGAGAAATTTTCGAGCGACAAATGACTCAAGTTGAAAACATAATAACTCAGTCGGAATCTTTCTTTCTTCACTTAGGAAACGGTCATTGTACGCGGAAATGGTCTAGGGCGCCATTATGCATCTTGATTTTTTTCGGTATACCTCCCCATAAAGAGTACAAAAAAAAAGAAAACAAAAAAGCTATTTTCCTATTATTTAGAAATTTATAAATACTGTTAAATTTTAAGCTTGTTTCCGGGTGATTCAAATTGGAAATTCTGAAAAAATCACGTGAATTTCACTCGTTTTTTTCAGAACTTTCATGTTTCCATTTCCATACCTTTAAATTTAATAAATTTGTCTTTACATCGGTTTCTAATTGAAATTATTATTATTATTATTAACAAATTTTGAACCGATTTCGCTATTTATTTATTGGCAAATACGTCCATTTATCCACTTGATTGTTATACTGACAAGTCCAAGCAAACAAAAAGTTTGAAATTATTCAAAATATGAATTCAATTTTTAGTTCCCAATTGTTTCAAACATTTGTATAATATTCATTATTTTCAAAGATGTCAGCTCGTGATCAATTTATTTGAATACTGTAAAAACAATTGTAATATATAACACTCTGAACGAAAAGAACTTGGAGGTCCAGAAATTGGACCCAAAATCCAATTTATACATGTATACAATTCAAAAGAATTAAGATTTTCGTTGGGCGAGGTACTTCAATCCCTCCATAATATATACAAAGTATTTCTCGTTGCTTTCCCGAATCTTTTCCAATTTCGTTTCTTTTCATATAAATTCAACATAATTCGAAAGACGGATTCAGAAGAATTAAAAGTATTGTCATTGTTATTTCTTTCTGAATCTCTTTTCGTTTGATGAGATCCCAGTTAACGAAAAAAAGATTGCAATTAACGAATAAGAATTCAATCAGAATCGTTAGTTCCTTGGATACTTGATATGTTGGAATCTTTTTCTATTCCCACTATTGTTTGCATTTTTTGTTTAAATTAATACAACGCTTCGTTTTGAATATTATTCAATACTTGCAAATATGTCAACTTGTGATCAATTTATATTTGAACCCATTACAAAAAATTGTTCAATCCCTGCCGATGTAAAGTATTCAATACGTTATTTATCAGAATCCTTTTTCAATTGCATTTCTTTTCTTTCTTTGCTTCTTTTCTCGAGAAAGCAATATTACCTACTCGAAATTGAATTCTTCCTGAATCTCTTTTCAATGTCTGGAATCTATGGACAATTCGCATGGATTCCTCGAGGCACTTTAAGTGTACGTTCTTGCACGTATATTTTAAAGGAGACGTTGACGATGCGACGTAAAAACTGTCTCGACGATCATCCAAGACGATATTAGGCACAAGTGCGTTGATGTTCACGTTGATTTCTGGACATGATTGTCTCAGCAAATGACAATTGATCGAAAAAGATCCAAGTTCTAACTTTTGAATACTTGCCGTGTCCAAGTAGGAGAAATCGAAGAGTCCTCGAAGTCTCCAAACGAGTCGACAAAAATGTCCACGAAGTGTGAATTTGAACACTTGGGTGTTCAGGGTAAACACGAACGCCATTTCGTTCCAAGTGTATACATAAAGGGTTTTTTTTTAAGTGTTTGGAATCTCCCACAGAGTCCACACGCTGCGCAATAAATGAAAGGTTTACTCAGTTTCAAAGCAATAAACTGGGTTCATATCAGTATCCTCGATTTCTAGGTGCATTAAAAATTCTTTTGTGAAACTTTTTTAATTTAAAATTTACCTGCATGTCGAATTCATATTTGATATTGCTCGGAATATACGAACCATATATCATAAAATACAATTATTCTCTGAAGATGTCCAGAAGACACCTGGACGCGGAATAACAATTTTAGTCCTTACATAAACATTTTTCGAAAGTGTCCTTAAAAATAATGCATGCTACAATTTTTCACGAGGTTTTAGGTGCGTACAAGCGTATTGTGGTATAATGTATACATTTTGAAAGATCTAAAGAAAATGAACATTTCAAGACAATGGACACATCTTTTGTCAGCGAGTGTCCGAGAAACAGATCATTATCGCATTGTATATAGTTTCCGAAAAGTGACAAAATTCTCGCAAGGAAATGGACGATTCTTTCACACCTGAAGAAGAATCATTCGAACATCTCTTGGATGCTCAAATGTTTAATTTCACACTACTATATTACACTTTGTTTCTTCAAATAATATACCGAGACTCATTCAGCATCAGAGTCAGAAGGCGAATTCATCTGGTCTGTACGCTCAAATACGTTTGCAGATTTCTTGCCCTCGCGTCAATTCCTGCGACTATTTCTTTTATATGTATATGATAAGAGTGCAAGTTTCGCATGTATATGCTGGTCAAGCGACGACAATCGGAGTGACCGATGACTCGGTCGGGCGGTAAAACATCGAGCCGAGAAGAAAAAAGCAGCTCTGGCATTTGTTATTTTCTTATCGGGGGCCCCGGAGTTCCCCAGGATGAGAACATTCTCGGCTTCAGAGCTTATATATATATATATATCTATGTATATACACACCAGCTCCTCTCCTAACCGATCCTCCTTTCTCGGTCCCCTTTGGCCGCGGCTCGGCAAGTTCCACCACGACTGCGGAGATAAACTTGTGGCGTAAACGTCGGAGAAAAGCGATGAATTCCTTGCATTCTGCGAGCGAGCCATCGCCGCCATCAGGAGAGAGGTATAGGCTCTGCATAGAACCCGCACGTTGCGCACACCTATGCATGCCGGACTCCCATCGTGTGTGTTTGCTCGATTTAATACGCAGGACTGCAACAAAGACGCGGCTTATTCTTCGCCTCTTTTCATCTCCTCGACGCCGCCGTTGTTTCCTTCGCTCCTCTTTCCTTTATAATACCTAATCTCTCGTATAGCGGGAAGTTTACCTGCTCTCTCTACCGACAAGGCTGCATGTCTAGGTTATATACCCTATACACGCCGGCACTCGAATTAAGGTAGCGCTACTACTCCTCGGTCGCGGTGATTTTCAGATAAAGGTCGTCGACGCTTTTTTTTCTTCTCTCATTCTCGTTAGAATACTTTAATGCCCCGGTGAAGTAACAATCGGCGGATTCGTCGGCGATGTGGACTCTGGAATTTGTATGCGGCCAATTGTCCGTGGACGTAAGGCTTTATCCGTCGCGTATATAGTTGGAAAAAGACGAGGGATTCTGAGAAATTGATCATTTTTTAAAAGCGGCTATTTTTACATTGCATTACGTTGTAAAATCGTATACCTACAATTGAATCGTACGTGGTTCATGTATTCGCTGTTGAAATCGGAAGATGACAGTGTAGGTTTTGTATAGAAATGTTATTCGAAAAACATAAAACGTTGACGACGATTTTTGAAATTGATCATTTGGAACGTGTTGGTTAGGTTGTATTTTAATAACATTCAATGTATGGACTGCTCGGTAACATCCCCCGGTAATTGAAAAAGGATTGAAGTTTCAAAAATGGGATTGAATGGGATTAAAACCATTAGAGAAATTACGCGATTGGGTCATACCAACCAATCATGATTTAATCCCATTCAGTTCCATTTTTTAAACTTGTGTATTTTCTCACAGATTAAATTGGTCTCCCTCAGTGAACGAAAATCGATTTTTTTGATTGATTGATGCCTGAAATAAATTTCGGAAACCTGTCCAATATTTGAGAATTTCAAATATATCTGAATACTTAACAAATCCAATTCTCGCTGAATTCCAACGCTTGAGAATCATTTACGAATTATTTTCCTGTGATTCGGAAATGGGGTTCAAGTATTTAAAAGGATTCATAACCTAAATCTTTTCTTTTCTGGACCCATCAAACAGTGTTGAAGAATAACAGATTCAAAAGGCGAATGAATTCGTATCTATACTTCAACGCATTCTCAATGCATTCAAGTACAGGAATAATAGAAATATAAATTAAATTCTACACTTTTCAATACGTTCGAATCCGAGAATAAGGTATTCAAATTAATGATTATGCATTTCAATCCATCTTAATTTAAAATCAAGTAATTTTAATCGAATATAATGATTACATTTAGATTTGTATGTACTGGAAAGCATAGAATTTAATTGCTGTAAATTATTCGTGGATTGAAAAGGATTATAATAAATTAATGTGCATATATGAATTCGCTAGGTTGTAACTGAATTTGTTTTTAATCCTGCCGAATTAATTTCAATACATTTTCATGCGACGAGAATATTCTCTGAAACCCAGTAAAAAATAACATATTAAAATGTTAACAAGGATTAAAAGGGACAAAAAAGATTCAGTTTCTTAAGGGGGTACGTGTACGCCTAGAAATGTTGGAAAATGCATGTTTAATTTTTTACTTATTTTGATATATCTTATTTAAAAAGGATGTTACCGCTCCATACTTTGACAAATTGAATTGAATTTTTTTTACAAGATACAAGACGTTCAATGATGGTTATTCAATCAATTGAGTGGAACATAAAGCGACCAAACATACCAGAAAAAGGGTCAATTTTTCAGACCTCTAGGTGTGCCCACTAATTGAAACCCCATTAAAATATCAAAGTAAGAATTAAAATGGATTCACGTGGATTAAAAATTGATCAACTTCAATCTTTTTGAATTCATTTTAATTTCTACTTGGAACTTGCAATGCGTTTCCGACTACTGGATATGATTATATGACTATATATGCTGGATATAAAATAATTTCTATATTCTTCAATCCAGTTGTATTTAAAATTAATATATGTAAATTAAATTGTAAATTTTTCAATTGGAATTAATTCAAAATGATCCAAATTATTTTAATTTTGAATTAAGATGAATCGAAATGCTTATACATATAATTTAATCAAAAAACGTTACTTTTGAATTCAAATTTATTGAGACGTCGTTGATATATATGCATATTAATATGAATTCTTTTTTTTTTTACTTTATCAGATTAATTTCTACACATTGTCATCGGATGAAAATATTTATAAAATGATTTTGCTTCGTTATCATTGAATTTACGTTTCGATACATTTTCGTTTATTGGTACATAATAATTCCCTTAATCCCCTTCAAAATTAGAATTTAACCGTTAACAGGTCTACCCATTAAACTCCCCCACCTCTGATCTTCTTGGGGACTGTTTTTAAATTACTTCGAGGCGGGGTCATTTTCCAAGTCCTGTCGAACTATTGCTGAGCTGTTATTACATCATCGCCCCCTTTTTTTTCTTGTTTCTAAGAATTGTTTCGTTCAATATATATACCGGGGACTGCATTCCAGGTGTCTTCACCTCTAAGCATTGTCGGAATTACTTCTACTGCTGTTAGTGTACCAAATCTTCCTTTCTATGCAAAGTGCTTTCTCTTCGTTGCACTGCAGCTAGCCTTTTTCCACAGGTAGTCGATCTTTAGGGCTTCGCCCCAAATCTCCGTTCCGTGTGAGCATGATGGATAGCGCGGCGTTTAAATAGCAGTTGACTCTTCATCTGGCTAGGTCCTGTTGCGTGGGCCATCGGTATAACTAATGAGCCTACTATGGCCATTATCGCCTTATCCATTGTCTTCGTAATATGGTGTCGGAACTTTAATTTCATCAATCATTGTTCTTTTATATTTCAGAATCCCTTTGGACATAATTGTGTCAAGACCTATCCCTTACAGGTACCATCATTTGTATCCATTTAGTTGTGACAATTACAAGGTGCGTTTTCTCTATGATTGAGCTTTTGTTCACCTATACATCGAGTGACGTTTCCCGTTGTGTACTTGTCCAGTTTTGTTTGCGCCCTCTCCAAGTCTCTTGCTAAAATTACTTCAGCGATGTCATCTGCATATCCGACGAGGAAAGTTTCTTCTGGCATCTAAGGTATCATCGCAGAAGATGTTCCACATAGTCGTGCCTACACAGTTGTGCAACTCCTGATGTTACGTTTTTTTTTGTACGGACACCTTCTGGCGTCTCGCATACTGCTGTCGCCCTCGATCTTTGAAGTAGTCTTTTATGACCCTTATTAAGAAACTATATTGCCTGGGAGAAGGTCACTCGCTTTGCGCATTGTTGTGTTCAGTCTAGTTTTGAGCAGTTTCTCGTATCATTTTCCAGGAGAGTCCAGCATGCACAACGATCACTTTCAACCGTCCTTGTTTGTGTTATTCACGAGTCCTGGATCTCTTGTCTGTAAGTGGATATTCCGTTATTTTGTTGTTTATTTCATTGCTTAGGTTTTCTACATTTAGTACACCGATCTTTACATATCTGTAGTCTACTGGCGCATCGTACGGAGAGGGGCGGGTCGAATTTTGCCAAGAACGGGTATGCCCTAGAGTCCTCCTATTCCAGTTCCCTAAAGCCCAGCCTTCACTTATCCAGTATGCACGGACGGACTGGACTCGCCCGAGACAGTACTGGTTTACGTTCTCTCACTACTGGACACTCCTATAATCAGGGCACGAAAGGGCTGGTTTCTGCTCCCCGTTACAGCTTACACTTCGGCAGAGTAACCCAGAAATAGGAATTGGATTAAAAGGGATTAAAATTCTTAATCAATTCCTATTCGTACTTTGAATTCGTTAAACTGTATAAAATGGATTAAATTTTGCAGCAAATTTATACACATTTCTATCCAATTTGACAAATACATTATGCCGTTAATTATATTTGGTTATAAACGATAAGGGATAGAATCGCATTTATATCGACGGAAATTAATTCATACTTGGAGCTAATTGAATACATTTTTTTTCCAAAAATATCAATTTTGATATTTTATAACCATGAATGTTAAAAATTTCTTATTTTGAATGAAAAGTCATGGATTTAAAATGAATTAAAACAAACGAAATGTGCTTATACATATCATGTATGTTTTAACATTGTACAAAATTTTTATATTCAAGGATGAATCTATTGCTTTTTTTTTTATAGAAGAATACTACATATTTAAAAATAATATTAACAATAACAATCCATTTTACTATAGTTGCCTTATATAGAAATAACGGTATTCAACAATCGAAAATTTCACTGTTCTTTTTTCAATAATCAGTTTGGTACTAAATTTGTATAATTAATTGATCGAAAATTGAAGATTGTAATTATACACCGTTATGAATATTCTTTCAGTGGAAACTGCTGACAAACTCAATCATGTACGATTAATTACACCTATTACTTCAGAAATATTTTACAATAAATCTCTTTGAGTTGAAAGAATACGTTGCTCATTCATGAAGAAACTTATAAAATACTATATTACAAAAACAAATTACAAATATATTACAAAATTATATCAAGAAAATTATATTCTTTCATTCCGACAGATTCAAAAAAAAGCTTTTTATACATACTCTCTAAATTTCTTGGAGTGAAATTTCACTCCAAAAAGTGTGAAATGTCACTCTTAAGGAGTGAAAATGCACTCTTTCGAAGAGTAGCTTTTACTGGGAAAACCTATTTTCGACTCAGATTAATAGAGGTACATTTTCCTATTCAGATAATTTGATTGAAACGCATTAATGGGTCACTTTTATTTCGATAATATTAATTTTGGATTCGAATTCAATAAAGTACATCTTATTCAGAAATATGGATCGAAACGCATTAATGGGACACATTTTCGATAATATTATTTTTGGATTCGAATTGATCGAAATACAAATTTTCATATTCTGAAATATGGATTAAACTGCATTAACAGCTCACTCATTTAAGAACATTATTTTTGATATATTTTTCATGAATCAGACATTTATTCGCGTGGATTAAAAAATCAAATGTTCCATTGTTCCATTCCATTTCTATTCTATGAACAAATAGAAATGAATTGCGGATAAAAATGGATTTATTTTTTCCAAAGTACAAATTCAAACTTAAAATGAATGCATTTCAATACTTCTTTATCCTCACAGCAGTCTCTTGTCATTCAGGTGGAAAATAGAGCTCAGGGAACTTCCCAGTGGGCTACATCGAACGATCATGGCATTTGGTTCCTAGGTATACCTGTTACCGGTATTCCCCTATCCACCATCTGAGGACGCGCTTTGTTGGAGAGACTAATTTATTCTTGTATAGAATTTAACCAATACTAGCAATACCACATTTACATATAAGGAATTAACAAAAGTGTTGATCATACAAATCAACACTCATTATATCTAAATATTGAATCAATAGTATTAATGCTACTTATTATTCGTGAATCGAAAATATAATTATTAACTTTTCTTTTATTATACGTATAGATAATAAAAATGAATATATATATATATATATATATTTGATTCCGAGTGATTTCTTCTCAATGGACCATCTTTTTGCAGAAAGGAAGATTTATTTTCTCACGGACCTAGACCCTTGCGCTAGAAAATGTTTTAATGGCACAGAAAGGTCAGCTCTGCGCGGCGTAATGCGTATAAAGTCTCAAGAATTTCGAATGGAAATACCTGCGGGAAAGTACGTTGCTCAAATGGAATTCTGTCTTGCATTTTTAACTGCCGGTCATCCCGACAATAACACTTCCCGATGTGAGTTTTCTAGCACGTCATGGGAACTAGATACATCTAGTTTTTCGATTTGATCAATCAATTATGTTATTTTTTTGCCATCATTGTGCGCTCACGCACATGTCGGTAATTATTCATTTTTTAATATTTTATAGGTTTTTTGAAGTTTTAATGGCGTTTAAAAGATATATATATATACAGTCAAAATAGTTGTACTTTTTCGATAAATTTTGCTAATATATATTTAAATCCACAAAATGCATTATAAATACCAATACGTTAAAAAATAAGACCCACATAGAATGTCGAGGACACGATCATGACCTTGAGTAATTGGTACCAGAGTGTGTTCGAGGTCGGTGATTACAAATCTGACGATGAAATGGTGAAATTTCAGAATGGCGGATCCAATATGACAGATCAATTATTTTTTAAACCCTTTGAATTTTATGAAATTTGTTGTTAGGTGATTTTTGATGAATCATCATGTCCGATTTTAGAAGTTGAAAAAATGGTGGATATTGTATATATATGTATACGACAAATTTCCCATAAATGTCCCGTACGTCGTCGTAAAAGGCAGTATTGTCCGCGACAGCTCTATCGAGGAATTGAAGATTTTCTTCACGTATAGTGCATCACCCGCATATTGCTAATATGCGAATATCAACAGGAGAACCGTTAATGAATGAGAGGGACTCGGCATAGGCTGAGTTTAACAGTAATTTAGTCATTGGAACGTGTCTGTATACGACGTGGAATGAAATTGGTACGTTTACCGAACGCAACGTAATTTGCGGACGAACTTCAATTACCGTTAATACGCTTTCCATTTGGGCTGCGGCAGTTCCGTATATATATAGGTGGACATTTTTTTTTCCAGGGACGGAAATGAATTACTCAACGTGAGCGAGCAAAATATGAAACGCAATTTCGTAAATGAAAGTATCGGGCTTTTAAATAGATAAGTGACGGTTTATGAAAAAATACGCGAGGATGGAAATGGCGTGTGTATATATATATATATATATGTATGTGTGCGTGTGTGTACGTCTATTATTTCTGTCGAAATTGGAGAGCGGAATTGATGAATGTGTTATTAATAAATTTCGATATCTTTAATAGAATAGAAAAGAATTTAGAAAAGTTGAAGAAGATTTCCCATCACGTGACAGAATGACAATGGAGAACACGATTATAGGGCAAAAAAATAAGCATCAAACGAGAAACTGTCGCTTCTGTTTATTTAAAAAGAAATGAATAAGTATTACGGCTATTTTCTAAAGGTTATTAGTGTGAGTCTCTTTGTAAAAAGAAATTTTCAAAATAAATATATATGATTTTATATATAAGGAGAGCCAATACCTGAAAATCACGTCGTGGAAAAAATATTATATTATACGTTTAAGATTTGAAACGTTCTTATTCTATTGTTGATAGAATAAAAGATTATTATTTATAAAAACAAAAGGTAACCGGACAAAAATTATATATTATACACAACTTTTATTCATGATTGAATCTTTCTTCTTGAATAAAGTTACAATAAAAGACTACTTATTATTTATATATATATAATATTATGTATTATAATATATGTTAAAAAAATGATATAATTGTGCGACCTTATAAACAAATAATTTTGAAAAACCGACATCAGATTCACAATCAGCGACCTCGACGAAAACCCCCGAGTAACGAGTTTCGGGCAAATCCGATGAATTTTAAAAAATACGTCCGCCATATTGGATCCGCCATTTTTAATTTTGAAAAACCGACACCAGATTCATATTCAGCACCCCTAATAATGTCTATTTACCCATTTATGAAAGTAATTGGAAGTTTTAACGTTTTTTAACGTCAAAGAGCCTTATACACAGTATTTTTTGACGCTTGGGCGCCATTTTGAATATCGCAATGTGTAACCATGGATTTTGATAGCTGACGATTCGAGGACGCGATATTTTGGCGTATCGTGGCAAATTGCACTCGGTTTTCATGTGATAATGGTGATTAAAAATGGTTTCTTTCTAAAAAAATCGCGTTTTCTTTCATTAAATGTGCCGTAACTTTTTTTATACCAATTAAAGTAATAACCAAATTTGGGCTTCGGAATCTGAAAGAGGGATCATTTTTACGTCGGAAAAATTTTTTTTTTCATATAAAGTGAGAGCCGCAAAGTTGTGGTACATTTTGCGTCCTCTTGGTTCTTAATGGGTTAAATATAATATCGAGTTTGAATAAATAATTATTGAGTTTTTCAGAAAATGTTTATTTGATTTTTTACAGTTTTTTTTTAAAGTTTTTGTGTATTCTTTGTGAATGGTGTCGTCCTAATAATACTTATTGTTGATATTATTAGTACTCGATTTTAAATTCGCTATTATACAAAGAATAAAAGTTCTATAAATATTACTTTTTTTTTTTAACTAATGTCACACGACGAAGTCTTTCTTGATACAATGTAAAAGATATAAAAAAATTATTTACAAAAATGGGTAAAATATAAGACACAAATAAAAAAAAAATGGAAGTACTCAAATTAATGAAATGTTTAAAATATCAAAAAGTTTTTTTTTTATGCAAAAAAAAAAAAAAGAAAACAAAAAAAAATGAGGGACTGGTTTTGCACTTAGGAGAGGAAATGAAATAGTTCGACTTTCTAAAAATTGAAATAAAAAAAAAGAAATAACGAAAGTTATGTTCTAATTATCAGGATACACTCCCGATTTAGTCAGCCGTTGGGAACTTAGGGTCGATCGGGGAAAAGTCTGAGACGGTGTCCACACGTTTGAGCGTCTCTTCCGCATCATCTGTTAGAGAATCTTCTGTTCGCTGAAATCAAAAAATGAACAATCATGAAGATTCTGCCACTGTAACGTCTCGAGATTGATTATTATTGCTAGCCAGTAGATTTTCTCGGTTTCTTTCATTCTGTCATATATCTCCTTCTTTATCCCTAATCCCTCCCCTATACCCCATTTTTACATTCGCTTTTTTCTTATTTTATACCGAGTATATTCAATGATTCTAATTCTCTCTCTCTTTCCTACACATCGTTCGCATTTTCTATTAGTACGTTCTATCTAATTTCCTACTCCCTTTCTTTATTCCTTCGTCGGGTTTATTCGTGAAATAACCATTCGAATCAGTTCTTCGCGTTCTTCCGTATTATTATTTTATTCTCCTTTCATTTTCTTCCTGAATATTACACTCTTTAATTTTTTGTATTGCATTTCTGATTGGCAATCGACCTTATACAATGGATTTCCGTAGATAATCGTTACAAATGTTATTTCTGTATTAAACTCAAATTAATTTTTCAACGTTTTAAAAAATTATCATAATGTTATATTTTAGAATACTTTTTTTTTTATTTTCGGAGAATATGCTAAAAATATAGTAGTTTTCGATATAAGGGCGTAAAGTTGAACTTTACGCACCGAATGGGATCGCCGCGCTCGAGGGACGGCGAAGCCGGCCCGAGCGTGCTTG
>JAPYZR010000818.1:0-48637 GCA_030522945.1 Trichopria nigra
AAAAAAAAAAAAAAAAAATATTTAATAAAAAAAT
Organism: Trichopria nigra; assembly: GCA_030522945.1. NCBI lineage: Eukaryota > Metazoa > Arthropoda > Insecta > Hymenoptera > Diapriidae > Trichopria > Trichopria nigra. The sequence continues at coordinate 35 of JAPYZR010000818.1, forward strand.
ATATAAATGTGGATTTTTTTTTTTTTTTTTTTTTTTTTAATAAAAAGTCTTTATTGTTAATATATATATATATATATATATATATATATATATATTCCATTTATTTTTATTTCTATTTGTTAAATATTCTGTATACTTACATCCAAGTTCATCGAAGAACCTCATTTGACTGTGGGATTCGATACTGTTTTCGAGAATGTCATGTTTATCAGCTCCATCTGCGGGCACGAGATAAAAACTATGTTAAAGTAAAAATAATATTGAAGATTTAATTTAGAAAAACAAGATGCCAAATTTTAAGCATTTCGGATATTACATAAAATTTAAAATCGTTCTTGAAAAATGAAACACGTTCATGCTAGTTTAAAAAATATTAACAATATATAAACAACGAAAAAGCAAAAAAGTAATAAAACTGACCAATAAAACTGACCAGTAAAGTAGATTTGTGTTGAGGATATGAAAGTTATAACGACAGTAACGATGCTTAGATAAGATGACAAAATTATCAAAAAAAATGTGGAAAATGAAAAATACCAACGAAAAAAAAAACAAAGAACAACAATAAATAATAAAAAAGTAGGAAGAGGAACAATTTTTAGAATAAGTTCTTGAAAATGAGTTATTATTGACAAAAACAGAATGAAAGTTAGCGAAAAGTGAAGAAAATATGCAATTTCTGTGATGTAAAAAAATTACGTACAAAAGATGAGAAAAAAAATGTTAACTAAAACTGATGAATATTGATGAATATTGACAATAACAGATGAACATTCCTAAAAACAACATGCATCAGCGTGAAAAATACTCATTTTTCAAAATATGATAATAAATGTAAAACAAATTCCTTGAGCCGTTTGACAAAAATGCAAGTTTGGGAAAATCATGAAATTTGTTAAAAATTGATAACAACAAATTGATAATAATAAAAATTGACAAAAGTAAAATTTGCTAAAACATATGAAGATTGATGAAAGTTTACAATAACAAAAAGTAAGTCCCATTCGGCAGCACACAAAAAAAATTCCATGTTGAAAAAATACAGAAAATGACAAAACAAATATAAGTTGATAAAGACAAAAAAGTTGACACAAACAGAAATTCCAAAAGTTGACGAATACAAAAAGTCGACAAAAAGTCAATGAATACGGAAAGTTGACAAATGCAAAGAGTTGATAAAAACATAAAAGGCGACAAAAAGAGAGGAAAGTTGACAAAACCTGACCAAAGTTCACAACCAAATAAAAGTAGTCAAAAAAATACAAGTTCGTACAGAAATAATGAAAATTACAAACTATTTACAAAATAAAACAATTTTGGTTAATTGTAAAAATGATGCAAGTTTGAAAATCAACGAAAATTGTAAAAGCAGGTAAATATTATGACAAATACTTTAATAAAATAATAAGAATAAAAAACCATCAACAGAACAAAAAAATGTCAACAATTTTAAGCTGTCTTATCAAAATTTTGGAACATTTTTAAGAAATTGCAAACGAATCGTACAAAATTAAAAGTCATTATTTTAATTTTTATGTAGTAAAAATAATAACAATAATATAATAATAAATCAATCATTATTATGCATCGTTCGAGTTTTTATTATTATTATTATTATAAAAAATTTTAAATTATGACTATTATATAAATTTTTCGTTTTCGTAATATTAAAAATATTTTCTACCAAAATTTTCCATATATCCAACCAAACCTTATTCTCGATTTCATATGGAAGATTAATGATACTCTCTTCACCCATATAGTACTCTATAATTTAATTGGGGCTGTAATCGTGATTGCTCACTTTCATATATACACTTTCTTCGAAATTCCCCCCTCAAAAATCTAATAAAAACTACCCAAACATAAAATCGGCTCAAAATTCACTTTCGTGACCCACTTTCACAGGCATTTTCGCCTTGATGCATAATTTTAAAAAAATGTATAATGGTTTATAAAAGTCATACTTGATGACAATCACTTACCGAAAGTGGCTAAGTATCTGTCGTTTCTTCTGCCCGTTTCCGCCCGCGCCGAAAATAAGCTCGTGTGTGAAGAACTCCATGCAAAGGCAATTAACAATAATCGCGTCGCCCAAGATACGACCATATTACTGACCTAGGCTGTCCGTCTTTCGAGCATTACCCAACCAGGTTTGAGATTTTCTCAAGGCTACCTTCAAATCATTCCTTCATTTTCAGCGTCCGATAAAAAGGCATTAATTTATTTCGGTCCCGAGAGAAATGCGTCCGACCAGTCGTTTCTTGAATCAATATTATTCGGAGGACGAGCGAAGGATTTAATTGTTTACTTTCTTATTCATAATTGACTGAGCCGTTCTTCACCTGTTGACAAGAAATAAATTATAAAATAATATTCATGAAATTAAACAAAATTTTTGATTTCTTGTTCCTTATATTGATTATGTTATTTTAGAAACGAAGTTGTAAATCGATCAAAATTTCAGAAAGATTTACAAAATATAAACAAACAAAGTTGATTGGGAACGGTTTATATAAACGTATGAAAAACCTTATTATATATATATATATGTGTATAATATCTACAATTGTACGAAATGTATTATAAACCTAAAAATAAAACGTTTATAAAACGTTTTATGAACATACATATATACTATAAATATGTTATAAGCATATGAACGTTTTATAAACGTATAAAATGTTTTTAACACACTGAAACGTTTTACGAACGCATGAAACATTTGATAACCGTACGAACGTTTTATAAACGTTTTGCGAATATTTTTTATTCGTATGAAATGGTTTATAAAGGCATAAAATGTTTTATAAACGGATGAAACATTTTATAATCGCATAAAAGGTTTTATAACCATATAAAACGTTTGAATAAAACTTTTATAAGCGTACGAACGTTTTATAAACGTTTTATAAACTTTTGAAACATTTTATAATGTTTTATTATAAATATATAAAACGTTTTAAAAAATGTTTTTTGGTATAGAAATGTTTTATAAACCATTGAAACGTTTTATGTTATTATGAAATGTTTCATGAGTGTACGAATGCTTCATAAATGTTAATAAGCGTACGAACGTTTTATAACAGTTTTATAAACGTGTGAAACGTTTTAAAACCATTTGAAACATTTTATAATTGTATGATGATTTTATAAATGTACGAACGTTTAATAAACGTTTTATAAACATTTGAAACGTTCTTGTATCGTAAAAAATGTTTCATAAGCGTAAGAATATTTTATAATCTTTTATAAACGTTTTATGAATGAAATATTATATAAATCTACGAAACATTTGTCAAGTGTACGAACATTTCTTTATCGTTCGAAATGGTTTATAAACGTTTAATACGTTTTATGAAGATATGAGACATTTTATAAAAGCATAGGCAACGTCTTCTTGGTTGGTTTATGACATTATGAAACGTTTTATATGTTTACAAATCTCATTATATATACGTTGTCGACGTTTTGTTGTCATACTGAATGTCTTCGTAAGCAAATGACTTTGAAAGTTAATAAAAATTGAATAAAACCATTCTACAATATAAATTTAACACTGGAAATCAACGATTGCAGAAAAAATTGTACCTGTCATAAACAAAAGTTGATTGAAACAAATAAAAACAAAAAATTGCTAAACAAATTGGCAAATAAAAGTTATCATTTGTTTAATAGTGTCCATTCGGTGCTTTCGATTGCAGCTCCAACATGTGTTCATTTAAATCAAAATTGCAGCGGGAACAGAATGTGCTTGTGTACACGAGTACGGACGACGTTGAAGGGATTAATTAGAATTCCGAATTTAATCAGGATAATGAATTTCTGAAGAGATAATGAATTTCCGTCATCATGGCCGAAACGTAAAATTATCGATTTATCAAAATTCTTCAACAAGAACCGCAAAAGTTTTTCCAGATCTCCCTTAAAAAAAAAACAAATTTTTGATTGCATTTTTCCGATTCATTTTGTATTCGACATTTCTCGATGGTTATTCTACAACGTTCGTAAAAAGTAATAATAAAAATTAAAAATAAAAAGTAAAGTATCAGTAAAGCATCATCGTCTTTAAATCCCATTAAAAAGTCGTATGATGCATTTCATTGTGCTACTTTAAGCTGTCTTACGAAACAGTTATGACATAATAGCTGAAATCAAAAAATCGATTTATAAAAAGATTTAGCGACGTTAGAAAAATTTCGGTCACTTTTCTGATTGCGGTGAATGACCTACAAATTTCCACGGTGATGTCAAGTGATGAGGGTCAACGCCCTTGGGCTCTCGTGGAATGCCTTATATTTTATATTACGCTTCGAAAGATATTGACAGGCTGCTGTAATATATCATCTTCTTATATAATTCTTCGAGAAAATTTGTTTTGTTTTTGTTGACGTTACAAATTTTATATACATGTAATGGATAAACACAAACAATAATACAATAGAAAAGTTAAAATCAAGTATGAAAAATCGTGTTCGTACTATATCTATAATGAACTTCTGGAAAAACCGCAAGAACAAGAAACTCTAAAAATACGACAGATAAAAAATTTGCCACTTTGCACACGTCCTGGTCATCGTGGGCGTAAATTACGTAAATCACTTTGCTCTTCCTTATATGCATTTAATTTGTGGTTAAAGTGACGAATGACATTTTAACCACAAACAAAAAACACGGTATTCTAGAATAGATACTTTGACCTCCCTTCCTTCGTGACGCTCGACAGTTTGATTTATTTCTATAGTCTCACTTTACGCGATAAAAACAATGCAACTTGTCGTAACGTTAACTTATTTTTTACAATAATTTATATTGTTAGAGAAATTAAATTTAAATACAATTATTGTGATTAAAATACAATTTTTACGGTTTGAATTGTGTCACTTTGGTACGTGTTCACTCCAGACGTAACGTGGAAGATGCAATTATATCATTATTACATTTTACGTCCCGGGACATTTCGTAAACTGGCATTGTATTTCGAAACAAAATCGTCCAGCGTGAAATGAGGCTGCGTTTACTGCGATCCCTTTATATATTTGCTTGAAACTACAGTTCAAGAGAAGAAATCTCTTTTAATTCGTTTTTTGTTTTCTTATTGTGAGATTCACTACAAACGTCTTATATTTTTAAGATCATTGTTATTACGTTTATTTATTTTTACGATAGTTGTTATTGTTGCAAAAAAAATAAAATTGATATTTCAGAAAATGATAAGTAAATTACAGACGAATTTCAGAATTTCTTGTTCGCCATTTTGGATTTAATTGATTACTGAATTGGATAGATTCTTACTAAAAAGTAATTAATAAATATTTCTGAATCTTTTTCTGTCAAGACTATACGGGAGAAGCTTCAGATGATCGCAATGACGATTGAAGCTAGCAACCGATCGCAATATCCAATTTGAGTAAATGATATTATTTTCATGTTACTTAAGTTTTTCATTACGGATATTCCTCATTTAAAAAATGATTTCAATTACTGATTAGTAGATCAACGAATTAACCGTTAGCTTCATCTTCATAAACATTTGTCTAGATAACTTCCCTAGTACACAAAATTGGAACCAAAGCACATATTTTCTGCTAGGGTTGGTCGAATTGCATTAGATTTCAATCTCCATTTAATAATGAAGCTAATTTAATAAATATGATACAAATCTATGTTTTGGAAAATTGGCTGCTGACTAGCTTCAAAGCCACGTTTTTACCAACTGTTTAGAAATTGGACTGTTGAAGTAAGAAATATCTGAACATTCTGTAATTCAACAAAAAGTAGATAAAACCCGCGTAGTAGACGTAGAAACAATGGAATTTAGTCGGAGAGGAGTATATCTAAACTCGAAGAGATAATGAAGCTAGCAGCTAATTCATTTCCATGGATTGACGATCATCCGACATTTAGAAAGTAATGGATTTCGATTCATCATTTTGTAATTTTATAATAAACACGTTGTAAATGCTTCATTTTTAGACATCCAAAACTGTAAATTGTTCTAAATTGCTAGCTTCAACGTTGTTTACTTACCCGATATAAATAAATTTGATTTTTTATTTAAATTTAGAAGGATTTCGAATTTTAAAATCAAGGCGAATGTCTCTAAAATTGACACTCGCTACGTAGCAGCTAATTCGTAAAACCTGTAATGTTGCTTCGTTCAGCTACCACTAATTGACCGTTAGCTTCAAAGTTGTTATTTTACAGAACATCGACGCAGTTTGCTACTTTCTTGGATACTAAAACTATTAATAGTTATAGATAAAAGAAAATGTTGACGCAACGGAATGTTTGAAAAAAAAAATAAAAGATCCATCTACTTCATGAGGACGAAGCTAGAAGGCAATTAGTCACATTCTTATTATGTAATGATAGTAATACATTAATTTGTTTCTCTCGAAATCAAGTTTTACACTAATATACCATAAATTGAATGTTTACGAATAAATCATTGTTTTTAAGTTTGAAGCTACGAATCGGATGCTAGCTTCAGGGTAATTTATTCACAAAATTCAAAAAAACTTTGACTGTTGAAACTTTCTACGATTGAAAATCAGCACCCCGTAAGTCGGAAAAATTATGTATTTCGATAGGAATGAAGAGATACTAAATTATTGAAGCGATGCAGCTAACAGCCAATCCCTATATTTTTCGTCGATTGATGTTCAAGCTTCATTCAATAGCAAACAAATTTCGATTTTTCTCCAAATAATTAAATAATTGAATATGTATTAAATGAATTAGGAAGAAACTGAGAGTTTTCTAACAGGTAAGTTGAAGCAACTAATTTTAATTTTTCTTCTGATGCTGCTAAATGTTTATTAGCTTCAATGGCCCAAAAAAGGTATTTAAATGTAAAACGTTTGCTGCATAACAAACAAATTCTAACATTTGTTCTCAAGTAAAAATAAGGAAAATGGTTTTTTTTTTTTGCTAATCGATTGCTAGCTTCAGCATCGACTTACAGCCCGTAAATTAATTCACTGCTTCATTAATAAGTTGTAAAAGAAACTTTTTACTAATAAAATCCAAGAACTTCCTTTCATTTCATTAATTTATTCATTGAAAATGTCAAAGAGCAAATGATGCTATAGCCTCGAAAATCGCTTGCTAGCTTCAGTATCTTTAATTCACAGGCCGTAAATCTATTTTACTGTTTAATCAACGAAATCTAAATCTTCCTACAGTATAAAATCGTGACAATGAAGAACCGGAATTTCCAAAACATAAAAGATATGTCGAAATCATTAAACTAATGAATCTAGCAGTCAATTCTCCAGATGCCTCGAATTAGCTGCTTGCTTCAGCGAACACTCTTAAAGTTATTTATTGAATACTCTTTCATGTTTTCAAGCAAATAATAAATCGATAATCATAGTTTCCCGAGCCGTAGCCTGGAAATGGAATGTTAGTTTCACGGTCATTAGTCTACTGAAATGAGTTCAGCGGTTGCAGTAGAAATATGAATAAAGTCCCATTTTCTTCACGAACGGTAAAATCCAAGTATAAATGACGTAATACCTCCAAAATGGAGCATCGCCTTGTTGTGAAGTAATGACGCGCCTTACGCGAATAATCCCTAAACAGAATAAATAATCGATTAGTTCTCAGTAAGAACGCATTCCTGGTGGGTGCGTAAAGACCCACTTTTTATGCGCCATTGTTCCACGGGCGTTAAAGTTTGGATTGTCGCGTGTACAGAAACCGAGCATTTCCAAAGGCTATGGTTGGCTCTCGAGCATATGTATATATTATATTTGCACAAGGCAAAGCGCCTTGACGAAGATGATCTCTTCCAATCCTGCAGGCAGAAGTAGGACACGGAACCAGGCCACCGAAACAAGTGGAACAACGCGTTTTAGTGACTCGTAATAGCCATTGCCACCAACGCGCCGACGAGTCTGCTGGGCCTTAAGCCCCAACTGCTCGCTTCGCTAATAGTGAAAGTCAGCGGCTCACTTTCGACTCATTGGGACTGGCCCGAGGCATCTGCCCGATCTGACACCGAGTTACGTACCGAAGGTTTTAATAAAGAAAATTTCCAACCACCCGATACTTTGTGCCGTCTACGAAATTTAAGCGTATATCTCTTATCGCCCGAAGCTGGATTTCTTCCTCGATTTTTCTGACGGAAGCAAGCGCAATCCATTACAACCGGTCGCTTCATGAAACAAGTTATAGTCGACGAAACATTTTCCGACCGACTCTGACTATCGGCGATTGATGCAATTATTTGTTTCGATCGTTTGCGGAAGTTTGCAGCTAATTCGTGTATAGTATCTGGAGAATGGACTGCTAACTTCATTAGCTTCATTGTGACGATTTTTAACTGATCAAAGATTAAGAATTCATGAATTAATAATAATTACAATAAAAGAAAATAATTCTCATGACTAGCTTCATTAGCGTAGCTTCATCACTTTCGTCGTGACGTTAATTCAATGAAAGGAAGTTCATTTTTTGGTTTTTATTTTTTTAAAGTTTTCTTTTTCTTCGAATTTGTTCATTAAATAGTATGTGAATTTTATGAATCGATGCTGAAGCTAGAAATCGATTAGTAAAAAAACTAATTTTCTTTATATTCGACCTTGAAGCTAACGTCTGATTCGTAGCTTCCGCCAAGTGTCATCGTATGATGCATGTGCGATTATCGACTTGTTCGGAGAATACTCTAAATCTGTTGGCTATTAAATCAAGATTAAAGATCAATCGATGATAAAGATTCGGATTGGCTTCATCGCGTCAACGATATATACTCTCTCTTCATTCCCATGGAAATACTTGAGTTTTTCGTCTTATGACATGATTTTCAATTTGAACTGGGGACATTTTGTAATTAATTCATAAAAATGAAAAAAAAAACACGAATGAATTAATCCTATAACTATTTTAAAAATCAATAAATACTCAAGATTCCAAATCTTCAAATCTTTGCGATTCTAAGAATTCATAAATCTTCAAAATTCGATAAATTCTACGATGAATTGTCAGCACAAGTATTTGATGGAATTTATAAATCGTCACGATTTTAAGAATTGATGAATCCTAAAGTTTCAAAGAATTCATGGGCTCTGAAGATCCTAAGAGATCGCACGAATCCTGAGTATTCTGTAATAATTTACAAATTCTGAAGATTCTAAGAATGCGTAAATTCAGAAAATCCTAAGACTTCGCGAAACCTGCGAATTATTTAAGTTATTCTAAAAATTTAAGAATCCTAAAATATAGAATTAATGAATCCTGATGACTTTTAAGAATTAAGAAATCCTGCAGTTTCTAAAATATTATGGATCTTAATGATCGTCGAAATATTTTGGAAAAAAATCTCTAAATATTCTAATAATTTATAAATCCTATACAGATTCTAAAGATTCTAAAGATTCTATAGATTCTTAAAATTCAAGGATTCTAAAGATGCCTCGAACTTATAAAGAATAAGTATTCCAGTAAGAATTTACGAATCTGATGTATTCTAATAATCGATAAATCCTACGGATTCTAAACATTCCCTAAATTCATTGATTCGAATGATTCTAAAATTTGAAGAAACTAAATGCCAAAAAAAATTATAATGAATAAACATTCTAGAGGGTTCATGAATCTAATGATTTTAAGAATTGATGAATCCTAACCTTTCTAAGAATCGATGGAACCTGAGAATCCTAAGAGATCACGAATCCTAAATTCACGAATCCTAAATCCTAAAATTTCCTGAATCTCAATGATTTCAAGAACTCGAATCCTAACGATTCGATGAATTAAAGAATCCTAAAAATTGAAAAATCAGATTGATGCCAAGAATTCATGAAGAATACGTGGAACGAAGAATAACGATTCTAAGAATCCTGAGAGTTTACGAATCCTTCAAATTCTAAGAATTTACAAATCCTAATAAGTCGATGGATGGATTCTAAAAATTCTCAGAATACTGCTATCCTAAAGATGCTTATATTTTATTGATTCTAATCATTCTTAGAATTGATGAATCCCACAGACTTCTAAAGATACTAAGGATTCATAAATTCTGGGATCTCCAAATATACGCGAGGTCCTAAAGTTGCCAATAATGCCTGAATCACGATGGTTCTAGAATTTAAATATTATGGAATTCATCAATCCTAATGATTCTGAGAATTGATAAATCCGAAAGTGTCTATAAGGATTCACGAATTCCAAAGTTTTCTAAAAATTCCCGAAGCCCAAAGATTCGAAGAATTCTCGAATCTGACGTATTCTACGATTTCGTGAATCGCAATTCGGACACAGGGTATACGAAAACACCAGAATATAAAGAAGTGGACCCGTCGAAAAAGTGAAAGTGAAATCAATTTGACATAATCCGCATCGCGCCACATTTCATTGCGACTTTCGATGAATCTCTCAGGATCGTTTTCCCGCTTCGAATCAAATACTGAAAGAGCAGAGAAATTCCTTCTCACACGGTCACTTAATTACCCGACGTAATTATCCGTGTGTTTTCTAAACACGCGGTCTATAAGATTCGGCGAGACCGAGCTAGCAGTAGGGTCCGGTCTCAATTTTTCCAAAACTTTCGCTCGTAAAGTTTGCGGGTGGACAACGCGTCGAGGTCGCGCGCACTGTGTAGAGGTGAAAGGAAGACCTCGACCTCGACACCGAGAGCGATCTCGAGAACCAAGAGCAAGGGCGAGCTTACCTAGATTTTCCAAACACTTTCTTCCTCACACTCGATTAATTCACGGTTGACTTTCGCGGCGGCCGGTGATTTAGCGTGACCATCGGCGGGGGTATCTCGACCGGTCGGCTTCGTCTTGGTACCGTTGTTGTTGTTCTTATTGTTGCTGTTGTTTTTTCTTCCTTTTCCCCCTTTTTTGTTTGTTTGCCGCCGCTCTTCAGCAGCACGAGGCTCCTGGGAAACGATCAATCCGAAATCGAAAGGGAGACGGGAGAGCTGAGGAGGATGCGGAGGAGGAAGACGAGGGTACCGATGCCGACATACCGGTGAGTCGGGCGATTAGAACGGCGCGAGTCGCGGTTGACTACTGATGAGCACCGAAACGAAAGGACCAACGGCCAGCCGGGAACTCTCTTCGCTCTCTTTGCTCGATCCTCTCTTTTCCGCGGCCTCTCCTTTCCTCACGTGCCTTTGGTACTCTCACATCTTGATCTTTCTCTTCCTCTTTCTCTCCGCATTTCGACTCGACTGGCTCGTCATCTCTCTCTCTCTCTCTTACCCCCTCCCCTTACCAGTCATCGATCGCGATCACGTATGGGTCTATCGATCGTTCGGATGCTTGTATATATACATACATATATGTATCGCTTGCACGATTGGACTCGTTATAACTTCGGTGCGTGGTTTCGTTTCTTCTCGGTAAACGATGGTTCATCTTCGTGACGGATCTTTTCTTTTGTCTGACCAGGAGAAAAAACGATCGCCCCTACCAATATGGATCACGCGGTCCACGTGGTCGCGTGATCGACGCAAAATGAAAGTGTCAGGAAATGGGTTAGGTGTCGAATTAAATTTTCAGTTTCAAATACGACTACTTTCGAGTGAGACGTTGCATTATTCGAATTGGTATCGCTGAAGTATCGCAGAAGTATCGGCGAGAAGTATCGTTTTATGTTTCGATACAAATGTTTCGAGATAATGAGCAATACTTGTTTTTTTTTCTAATGTATCAGAAGTATCGCTGGTATCGCGTGTACCGCGTGTACCGCAAGTCTCTTGAATTAAGTATCGGGAGAGTACCGCCGATAGATTTCTGCAACGTTACTGAAACTCCTCTGTGACCAAATGTTTAAAGGGAAGTATCGACGGTATCGCGTGTACTGCGGGAGTCACTTTAAAAAAGTATCGCTGAAGTATCGCAGAAGTATCGCAAAAGTATCGTTTTATGTTTCGATACAAATGTTTCGAGATAAAGAACAATACTTCTTTTTTCTAATGTATCGCAAGTATCGCTGGTATCGCGTGTACCGCAAGTCTGCCGAATTGAGTATCGGGAGAGTATCGCTAGTATCGCTGATAGATTTCTTCGAAAATAAATTTCTGCAACGTTACTGAAACTCCTCTGTGACCAAATGTTTAGAGGAGGGTAGTACCGCAGGTATCGCGAAAATCTCTTGGATGAAGTATCGCGAAAGTATCGCATCTCCATATCGATTTTTAAAATTTTCGAAAAATAAAAATTTCGGCAAAATATACACAAAATCTTATAAAATTGAAATATCAAAATCGTTCGTTAGGACATGGTAAAATATATTATGCAGCTTATTAAAACAAATACAGTCAAATTCAAAATTAAAAAAAAAAATTGTATTGAAACGAAATTTGTTTACACTTTCGAAAACAGGAAATGACGTGTTCAGTGAAATCAATGTATACATTATGCATTTGTTATTCAATTCTCGGTAAATCATATTCAAGCCAATAGGGACGTTTATTATCATTGTATGGTGATAAGTCATGTTCGCTTTCCATAAAGTGAAATGCGCCAATTAGTGACAGTATTTCCACTAGTAACCTATATCTTCTAGTGTTTTATTAGCTGAAAGTTGTGACAAGGGACAATAAGTTTCCAATCTGAACGTATATAGTCAGTATACGAATAAGAGGTACATTTGATGTACTTTGATGTCTTTTTTAGTTGGTTATTGACTTTTCAATGCACTTTAAAAAAAAAAAAAATTTAATCTAGATCCAATAACGAAATCGAATCATTTTTATTACAAATTCAGTTGTATCGTTTTAAAATTCGTGAATTATATTTTATATTTGTATTTTATAATATTTTTGAAATATTCCCCAGCAATTGAAAAGGGATTGAAGATTAAAAAATGGGATTGAATGGGATTAAAACCGTTAGAGAAATTACACGATTGGCTTATATCAACCAATCATGACGTTTCTAGAATGGTTTTAATCCCATTCAATCTCATTTTTTGAACTTCAATCCCATTTTTTGAACTTCAATCCCTTTTCAATTACTGGGTCATAAATTTATTATAATAATAATATACCGAATTCGTGCAAGTTTTCATAATTTGCAGTACAATTTTTCAACACTTTTCAATTTTGAGGTTTGAATTGAAATATTCAGTTCGTTTTTATTCGTTGTCATTAGTTGGTGACAAAGAAATTGCAGAAATATATTACACATTTTTCTTTATATTATTTGTCATTTCTTTCATGAAATGATATAATAAATGCGTTAAAAAAAAAGATTGAAAGATGAAAACTTGGATAAAAAAAGGATTGAAAAGGATTCATTTTTCATATAACGAAAACTTCTGAATCCCTGTTAATCCGAAATATTTTATCATTTCATTTTAGTGTATAGTTAGTAAAAACGAGTAAATATATATGTATACATATATATATTTCGTTATATACAAATAAAAAAAATGGTTAAAACGTACAAACTCGGATTAACAAGGATTCGGAAGCATTCGTCAATAAAATCTTTTGTCCATTTTTTTTTTTTGCTTTTTAATCCAAGTTGTGGGCCTTACTTGTCCTTCTCCTTTTTACTATAGCATATACATATTTTTTTTTATTTTTATAACATATGAATTTCCATCTCTAATGGTGAATCTCACGTATAATGAGAATTCTTAGCATTTCAAAATAACATTCCAAAAAGAAGGTGAACACAATGACGTCAACGTCAATAGAGAAAAACTTTCATTCGTGACTTGACGTGTGAAAGTAATATATTATACCTCTATAGGTATATATGTTACCGATACCACGTTCGGTGTAAACCAAATTAAAATTATGTATAGGAATATAATTTTTCACGTGACGACTTTCAAATTACGTAACCTATGCATTATATATATATATATATATATATATATCCCAGCAAACGTAAATGGATAAAAAATTATTGAAATGCATTCGTTTTAAGAGACTTTGAATTTGTACTTTGGGTAAAACGAATCCATTTTTATCCGCAATGCATTTCTGTTTTTCATACGAATACAAGACTGTGTATGCATTCCTATTCGTTATTGCGAATTGGAAACTGCATACATTTGAATCCATATGAATTCAAAAATAATATTCTTAAATAAGTAAGCTGTTAATGCGTTTCTATACGAATTTTTAATATGAAAATTTATGTTTCAATCAATTTTGAATCCACAAATGATATTCTTGATAAAATAGTCCGCTTATAGTACGTTTTAATCCATATTTCCGAATATGAAATTTTGTATTTCGATCAATTCGAATCTAAAAATATTATCGAAAACGTGTGCCATTAATGCGTTTCAATCCAAATTTCTGAATAAGGAACTTTGTATTTCATTCAATTTGAATCCAAAAATATTAATATTATCGAAAAAGTGACCTATTTTTTCAATCAAAATTTCTGAATACGAAAATGTATTTCTATTAATTATCTGAATCGAAAATAAGTTTTCCCAACTAGGGGCTTCGTCCCTATATATATTATATGATACCATGTATTTTTTTACATTGTAAAAATTGTTATATACACGGATGAATCTTATTTGATTTATATATATTAAACACATTTCGTTATTGTTTTCATTCATTTTAAATCCATCGCTTTTCATTCAAAATAAGAAATTTTTTCTTTTTATAAATTCTTTATTTATAATTTCACATTCACAACCCACAATAAACGATTATTTTAGGATTCAAACGTATATGGACTACAACAATTTTTTATTCGTCAATTTGCATTCAAATGCCTTCAATTATAGTTGCAAGTATGAATTCATTTCCATCGATATAAATGCGATTCCATTCTCGTTTGCAATCAAATATATAATTAATGTCATAAAATAGTCTATTTGTCAAATTGGATAGAAATGTATTAATTTGTTTCAGAATTTAATCCATTTTATAATCCAAATCCGATTATTGGTATATTTACATTTTATCATATAGCAGTAATCGAAAATGCATTGAAAGGACAAAAAACGAATTAAAATGGATTCAACTGGATTAAAGTGGATAGAAAATGAATAAACTTAAATCCACTTGCATCCATTTTATCCATTTTTTTTTACCTTTCAATGCACTTCCGATTACTGAGATATATTACGTTATTGTCGCTATATAAAAAAACATGTTAGTGAAAAATGATTATATATATACCGGCTATTTTTTTTTAATATCGTACTTATTTTTTTACCGACTGAACATGCGCATCCAAACTCCATTGTTAATTTCATTTTCTAACCTGAAAAACTATGAACAGGTTAATACACCCAAGTAAAAATGTCAATGCAGATGAATATAATGTAATTTTAGTTTTAAAATCAATTTTGCGAAAAATAACTGTCTAGTTAAAAAACTATACTTTTATTACCCTTAATTCTTTCGAATTCGTTTTTTGAATCCACAAAAGTGCGTTATATAATATATGGATTATTGGCATTAAAATGCAAAGAAAATTTGAATCCATTTGAATACATTATTTCAATCCACTTTGTACACGATTAATTGATATGAATGTTGAATTCATTTAAATGCATTTTGCAATTTTACTATTCATATTGAATTATATATTTGAGTAAAGTTGGCAGAAAATACAATAAAATTTTGGGTACTAAATAAATAAATAAATAAAATGTGCTTTTTAAAATTTTGACAAATTTGTATGGCTGAAATCGGTTCAGAATTGGGTGAGAATTCGCAAGAATAACATTGAAATTACACTTTTACGCAATTCGCATTTTTATTCTTGCGAACTCTCACCCAATTTTCAACCGTTCCGAAATAGATTTCGAAAATATTTTAGGTTAGGAATTGACGTTACCGCCACCTGTGGGTTGTACAGACCAAAACGCGAGACACGCCTCTATATTCTGATTATATTCTCATTATTGATATTACGAAGAAAGGCCATATATAGATATATAAAATTTTTTGTAGAGAATTTGATGCTCTTTCTTTCTTGTTTGAAACATTTTTCTATCCGACGAATATTATCAAAAATATAAACAAAAAATCGTATCGGTTTCAATTTTTTCGGCCAATAATCCAATATGTATGTTCTATGCATGCCCAATATCCCTATCCATGGTATAATAACCATATGTCCCTATCCAGATTAGCGTATATATAGGAATCAGTGCTCAGTCCGCTCAGCCCTCAGGCCGCTCAGGCCTAATAATATTTATATTTGAAACAAACACAAATAAATTATACGGACGTATAAGAAAAGTGTCTTTTTTTATTATTGTATTTGCCGCCCTATTATACTACTGCGCATGTACCTTCGTATTCCGTTTGCGCACATCACCACGCGAAATAGAACCGATATTTATCAAATGATTCTTCAGTAAACACCGTAAAAATAATACAAACAACAAAGTCTGTAAATAAATAAAAAGAAGAGGATATTAAAATAGCGAAAAGATGTTTCGCACATCTTGTCGAGTCGTTCTTACATTTCCGGTAAAATCACATATCATTAAGTTTTTAGGTTATATTATCCCTCTCCGGCAGCCCTATCCGACTGCCTAGTGCAATTAATAGTAGATAAACTTGTGAATTTCTTATTTACAATATTATAATTATTTTTTTTTTTTTTACACAAAATTTATCGATTTATTTGGTAAATTATTCGACTTGCCAACTTGAAAAATGATAAAAAATGATGTGTTTTGATGAATGTATTAGCATCGATTACAATCAAAAGTCTCCTACTTCTTTGATGACAGTAAAGTATGAATAACATAATTTCTTTTAAAATATAGAAACTTACATCGAGCAGAAGCCTACACATTGCTCATAAAGTATGGAAAAAAAACATAAACAGCATTGGTTTGAGAAGATATCCCGGTTTAAGAAGAACAGAGGTTCTGCCGTGTATATACGGATCGTTTATGGTTCGACATGCAAGTACAAATAATGAAAATACAACACCATTGAATGGTAAGTAATTTTCCTTACTCGATATATTTTCTGAAACAAACATCACCTTCACTGAATTTCATTAATAAATATGAAAAAATGATGAAAACCGAAAATTTAACAAAATATTTTCTTCAGATGTTGAGGCAGTATCTTCAGCAGTACCTTCAGCAGTACCTTCAGCAGTACCTTCAGCAGTACCTTCGGCAGAAAATGCCTTACCTGAAATACCAGGTAAGAATTTACACAAATTTTGTAGAATTACCAAAAGATGGAATATATCTTGATATGTTTGTGTTTACAGAAGCACCTCCTGTTCCTGTTGAGGATATGATAGAAGCAGTGTCGAAAGTCAGCGGATCTACGTTAGAGAGTCTAGGACTTGGAGGATATTGGCCAGTTGGATTAATACAGCATGGCCTTGAATGGTTACATTTATCGGCAGGCATTCCTTGGTGGGGAACTATTGTTATAGGTAATTCTATCTTTTTAATTATTCTTAGAAATTGATAAGTGCAAGACACATTTCAAAATAAAACATTAATTTTTGTTAAGCATGTTTCTATTGGTATATTTATATCAATTATTACTTTCATGTTTAGGTACAATCATTGCAAGGACACTTGTATTTCCTATTTTCGTTAAGGCGCAAAGGAATGCTGCAGAAATGAGTGTATTGATGCCAGAGATGCAGTATATTCAAGGAAAATTGTCGCAGGCACGAAGAAATGGTGATGAATTCGAAGGTACGATAGTTAAAAAAATATCCTCTAATAAGTAACGTATACCAATATTAAAATATAATTAAAATTTTGGTACTTTTGTACTATTTTAGCACATCGATGCACAGTCGAATTAATGCAATTCATGAAGGAAAACAAAATGAATCCTATAAAAAATATTATAGTTCCTCTTGTGCAGGTAATATCACTAATTTTATGGTAAACGTGAGAAACACATTTTTGAAAAGCAATTTTTAACTTTACCACCTATCTATTTTAGACACCTATATTCATCTCTTTCTTTGTGGCTCTGCGGCGAATGGTGCAAGCCCCAGTTGAAAGTATGAAGGAAGGAGGTTTGTGGTGGTTCACGGATCTTACAATACCTGATCCATACTTTATTCTTCCAATGATCACAAGTGCAACGTTATTTGTTACAATAAAAATCGGCGCTGATGCTGTGAGACTTGAAACAATGGGAAATATGAGATACTTATTACTGTCTTTGCCATTTATCCTGTTTCCATTCTCCATTAATTTTCAAGGGGTAAGAAAAAAAAGTTTGAAAAAAAACTAAGAAAAACAAAATAACATTTCAATATATAACCCTTATAAAATTATCAGGAAATAAATTGTAAGCATTATATTTTTTCTAGGCAATTCTTTGCTATTGGGTATCGACGAACACAATCACCCTCATACAAGCATTTGCAGTCAAACAAAAGCCAATAAGGAAATTCTTGAATATTCCAGAACTAGTGAAGCATGCCCCGGTACCGACAATGTTTACGGGGAAGAAGAATTTTATCGAAGGATTTCAAGATTGTAAGTTATTTAACTCGAATAAATTAAGTGTACATGGTAAAATTGTATTTCTTTATACTTTTCTTTTTGCACTTAGCTTGGACAAATATGAAAATTGCACGAGAAATGGATGGTAGGCATTTCAGTGATGAATTGCGCTTTAGGAATGCTGCGAAAGGACCAATGCCAAAAACATATGACTATAATCCAACGCTTCGACAGTTAAAAGATAAATTGGCAGATGAAATCTTGTCAAAAAATAGAAAATAGTAGAATTGTAATAAATTTGTTAAGTTCTTTAGTTTTAACTCGAATTTTATTTAAATATTCCATGACTAGTTAAAATATAAAGTAAAAACGAATTAAATTTTAATAACCTATATATATATATAAACAATAAAAGAAAATAAACGGCTCGCGAGTCGTTATAAAGTGAAAGCACTTTCCAGGCACTGATTTATAACCGTGAGTAGATGAGAATTTTCCAAAGCTGCGGCGACTCGTTCTTTATCAGCAAGCTGTTTATTAACCGCTAGTTCCGAAGCATGGGTCCCAGGTGTGATCTCGACTGAAACTTTGAATCGGGCTGGTAAAGCTCTCAACAGCTGAACCCTTATCGATAAGCCTATCAAAGTAGCCATACTGCAGTGAGGGATTGTCGGTGTAAAATTGATGAATATTTGATTTTTTTCATTGTCGACCTAAATGTTGAATGAAATATTAGAACGTAAACTTGCAGTAACTTATTGCGGAACATTTTAAAGCGAGTCATAAGTATTTTACGTACTTTTATTAAATTCTGTTCGACGACATTCAATTCTTCTAATGTTCGTGGATGTTCTGGATCCTTGATATTTCTTATTATATCTAATGCAAAAAATGTAGTTGTTATATATATTATAAGTTGAAGTATGACGCTAAAACTACCAGGAAATTCGAGGAATCTGTTTGATATTTTCTTAAACACGGCACAAATAACGAGAACCTGTTTTTTTTTAAATCTGAATTTCCTGCTAGTTTCAGAGTCATTGTTGACGTTGTAAAATGTTTTGGGTATTTCAACGATTGTTTACCAAATATTTCTCGAGAATCAAATGGATCCACTACATCGTCATCTTCTTCATCGTGGGTGATTTTTCTTTCCTCTACTTTCTGGTATAACCTCGGATTAGCGTTCTCCAAAAGATTCATTTTTTAAAATACAAAAAAAAACGAAAACACAATAAATGCAGTTCGTGTGCAGCAATCAGTGAGGTTAGGGGAACTGCTGCAATACATTCATAAATTTCTTACGAATCTTATCTATATGTACCGAAAGCTTCACTTCGGTTCTCGTCGGGTTTTTTTTCATTGGATGCCCTTCGAATGTGTGCGTGCGCTTATGCGCACGTATGAAAATTGATATAGTTCGTGCACGAATCATATACGTACGCAGATTTTTGGTCCAAATCCGATCGTTCCCCCGTATTAAAATGACAGCTGACCGTGTTAAATAACGAACTCTAACGCGCAAACGTCAAATCAATGGCGAAACCTTCGTAAATCGAGATATCCTTTCGTCGTCTGGACAAGAAAAAATGCATAATCCAATTTTTTGCATTTTGCATTTATCGTCGATTCGTCCGAGGGTTAGCATCCTGTCAGCTGTCACTTTAACAGACCGGAACGACCGGAACATTGACCAGACACACATGCATGAGCGCGAGCGTGTGTGTGTGCACGCATTGGCCAACCGCACGTATACGAATGTCGCAACCGAAAGCCGAAGCTAGCCGAAGCCGAACTTACTACAAACGCTGCGAGGGAGCGCTATTGTCATGGATTGCTTTCCTATAGATATAGTTTGAGACGTTTGGGATTCCGAAATCTGAAGTGTACAAGGTACCAAACTCTGCGAACGATGAGCATTAAAGTTCCGATGCGAACGATTACTTTCCAATTTCTTCGTTGAATTCAGCGAGTTTCGGTCGACAAATTCATTTCCTTTGCATCCTGGGTAGAAAAATCAAATACTACAAACCTTTTCTTTGTGAAATATTCGATTCTTCCGAGGCTACCTACAGCAGCGATCATCCGAATTCGCCGTAGGAATAAGTCCAAGATTTTAATTCCTCGTTACTTCTGACGGCCACAAGCATATTAATGACGAAAAGGAAGCTTCCAAAAAAGATGTTCATCAATTGGAATTTATGAGAATCTCCAAAAGTCTGAAGTATGTATAGAAAGTTGCCCTTCACTCTTACTCTGCTTGATCGTAACCTCTGTCCTTTTAACGAGAAGTTTGTTTTTGGCTCCACTTTTATGTATTTACATTCTTTTACAAAGTTCCATTAAAATCGTTTAATGCAAAGATTCAAATTTATCTACGAGATTTTACATTATTTAATGAACAATATCATCCGAGTCAGAAAACTAAATGAAAGCTCCTGAACCGTAAACAAACCGAAAGCATCAGTGATAGTTGATTGGCGAATCGATTTGGGGATCATTTTTTAAATTCATTTGGGAAGTTTTAATAGCATTTAGATCAATAGCAAAGACAATCGAGCATTAGTAGATCGCGCTGCAACAATATACATGGATAGTGCCAATTAAGAGTTAACCAATGACGGTTACGTTGTTTGATCTCGATTTGTAAAATATACGTTAAGTGTACTGTCAGGCGAGTTTTTCCAAATTTCAAATCATTCAATAGACAGAGATTTGTGAGATTGAACCTCTAATTTATATAAAAATGTAACCTCAAAAATGAATTAATATTATTTTGTATATAGTTCATTTTCTTACATAAACGAATAGTGATATTATTGAAATGTCATTCTTACATTAGTGAGCCATGATTATAAATATTTTAAAATGTCCATTTTTATGGTTCCTTGTAGTGAAAGTTAATAAAACAATACTTCGTCTTATAAAGATCGTGTAAGATTTCTCTTAAAGTATAGAAAAGTTAATACTTACAATGTATAATTAATTCTTTGGGACTTTATGTTTTTTAATTTCTCCAATTTTAATTGTAATCTTTCAGCTTTTACTATAAGTATTCGTACATTTTTTACATTGACATTAATGCTGAATCCATTTTTGTAAATCTAGATTACAGTCTCGAAGACTGTGGCTCCGAGGCTGACAACGGAGTGCCTTAAGAATTAAAACTCCAAAATGATAACTCTGGGTCGAATTTTTATTAGATGATGTTGCGAGAGTTTCTGCTTCGCATCACGTAGTAGTGTCTGGAGTTTTAAAGCCTCCAGCAGAATAAATTAAAGTTTCCAACATGATGGGAACATTGTATGAAAACCGGCCATTAAAAAGGCCAAGGCTTGGTCCGCCAGATGTGTATCCGCAGGAACCTAAGCAAAAGGAAGATGAACTTACATCGACCAATGTCAAGCATGGCTTTGCTACTATGCCTCAGCTGTCGGATGAGTTCGGCACAGCTAGGCATTGTCCTGTCACGGCTACTAAGATTGGAGCATATTTCAACTCTATTCTGGCCAAGAAAGAAGAATTGTCTACGATGCCGGACACTGGTCGTAAACGACAGCAGATCAATCCCAAAGATAACTTTTGGCCGGTGACAGCTAGAACGAAGAACGGAATAGAGGCATGGTTTAAGGACTTATCTGGGACCAAATCTTTAATTGTTTTGGCCAAGAGAGCACCTAACTTTAACAAAAAAGAGGAAATATTCACGATGTTGTGTGAATATCGAGTTCCTATGCTTAGGGCCGCATGGTTTATTAAATTGAGTTCTGCGTACACTGTTGCAGTTTCAGAAGCTAAAATCAAAAAGCGGCAATTACCAGATCCGAGTACTGGTAAGATTATTTTCTGCTACTAATTCTAAATATGACATTACTTTTTTTATCAAGAAATCAACTAGTTTATAATTGGCAATTGCCATAAGAAAGTTTCAAGAACCTACTAACATTGAACGTTTATATTTTACAGAATGGACTGCTACACTGATTAAGTTTTTGAAAGATCAGTTGTCCAAGCTTCAAGATTATTATCATTTAAACAGTCAAGCATTGAGTATATCAAATAATAGCAACAATCATGGTAGTACAACTCCCAACACTTCAAGCTCTAATGGAGCCAGCAATGGTACCGTCAATACACCAGCCAATGGCATACCGAACAGCGGTCCTTCTACACCAAACGCAAATTCTCAAACAGTACCTAATACTCTTATGAATGACGAACAAAAATTGGCCTTAAAGCTGTGGCACTATTGCGTGCAGTTAACAAAGTACATGTTTGAAGATGGTCTATTAGATAGACAAGAAATATTGTCGTGGATCTTAGAGCTCTTGGATAAGATGCGGTTAGCTCCCGCAGACGATGGAATTTTGAAACTGTTGCTGCCTATGGCTCTGCAATATTTAGAAGAGTTTGTACAGTCGGAATTATTAGCTCGAAGGCTTGCCTATTTATGTTGTAGGAAGATTTCGCATATGTGCAATAATGCTGAAGTATTGTGCAATCCGCAAAGTCCACCTGTTGCACCTCACCTTGTTAAAAGTGAGGTCAATGGCAAGGATAACACAATATCACCAGCTTCTGTGATCAATCCTTTACTCACCGTTTTGAACGATTACCTTTCGTGTCCTCATCACCGAGACGTTTTATACTCCTTATGTACTATAATCCAAGTAAGTTTACACTGCCTTTTTGTTGCAATATTTTTTTCTTATATTACAAACACGCATATATCGAATTATATATTTCTACTGCAAGTTCTGGATCGTTTAAGGAGAAACGATTTGATGAAAGATTCGGCAAATTGAAAATATGGATGTGTAACTTTAACATTTTTTACAGGTTATTACTTTAGAATGTTCAACGGCTCTGGTATGGAATAATGTTGGAGAAGGAAAGTCCTCGGCGGTTCTCAACGGTTCACCGTTAGATTATCTCCCTTGTCCTCCAGCCACGTTACCTTCTCCACCAAGCAGCAGTTTCAACGCCACTGTAAAACGGTTAAAAGTATCCCAAGAACACATTCGACAGCGTTCGCAAGCTGTAAAGAGCCGATGGTCTTGCGACAAATTGGAACAAAGCAATGCCGGTCAGACTACGAATAAAGTTTTGGCTGTCTTAGAGTCCCTTGATAAACACGATTTCGATGAAATAAATTCAGAAAAGAACTTGGATGTTCTGTATACAAAGGTCTTTACCGTATCAACGAAGGCCTCCAACTCTAGCACTGGTGCCTCTACGGCGACTTCTGCAACTAATGCGACAAGTATCGGTGCAAATACGAATAATGTCAGTGGGGTTAAAGTGGAAAACAATATCAGCGAGCGTGACGGAACCAAGACGGAATATAATCCGCAACAGGATTCTGCCATTGTTGAAATTTTATGCGAATGGGCAGTAAGTGTCGAGCGGTGGGGTGAACACCGGGCTATGGCAGTTGCGAAACTGTTGGAAAAGAGACAGAACGAAGCTTTGGGAGATATCAACGACGCTGACGACAAAGAGAGCGTATGCAGTAATGGAATCACGCCAGGACTACCCATCTTCCAGTCTCTCCTCATGAAATTTTTAGACGTTGACGCGCCATTTCTTGATGGTTCATCACACTCCAAGGCAAAGTTCGCAAACTTGGTCTATTTATTTTCGGAATTGATCAGACATGACGTTTTTTCCCATGACTCTTATATGTGTACTTTGATATCGAGGGGTGATCTAATTCAAGGGGCAATGGCAAGTAAACCGAATACACCGAGTAACAGAGACGGGGTCATGGACGAAGACAGTCTCTTCCCTGGTATCGACTTAAAGCCACCGAAGCTCGAGGTGATGGATCATGGAAGAACGATGGACTACGATGACAGTAAAATTGACGACGATTTGGACAAGCTGCTCCAGCACATCAAGGAAGACCAGCAAAATAGTATGGATGCCCCCGACAGTCCAAAGGACGAGCTCGGCGGACACGGGCACGATGGTCTCGACTCGAAACAACCCTCGAGTCCAAGTAGGCACCTGCTTTACACGACACATTTTCCACTGCCGCAAGACGAAACTTACACTCAGCACGAGTGCAATCAGCGTCATATACTTCTCTATGGTGTGGGTAGAGTACGCGACGAGGCCCGGCATGTTGTTAAGAAGATGACGAAGGAAGTGTGTAAACTCTTTGGTAAAAAGTTTAGCATCGACGTGGCCGAAGGAGGCAAGGTGAAGAAGCACTCTAGGAATGAGTTCAACTTTGAAGCTGTCACCCAAAAATTCCAAAATTTAAGCTACTTTGATCAACACGTCGTCACTTGGCAGTGTGGCCAGCAGGTTGTCGATATGCTCAACACTTTCGGAACTGGCTCTTCCTACTTGCCGGTCCAAGAACATGTGGCTTATCTTTTCGATTTAATGGGACTGTCTTTAAACATTTACGGTCTTATCGATTTGTGCATTCAAATTTTAAAAGAATTGCCCGATGTCGAAGCCCAGCTCGATTCCAGGAAGAGTCAGCTAGTGCGAAGTTACACTACCACCTTAAGCTTGTACGTCGTTGGAGTGCTCAGGCGATATCATGCATGTTTGTTGCGTAAGTATCAAATACTCGTAATTAATTTTCTTTTCGATCGATGGTTTAAAATATTTTCTTTTATATTTCCATATTGTACAAAGTCATTGTTGTGCATCCGAATGTTATCGAAGAGCACTAACTAAAAAGTGAATTAATTTTCAGTTTCGCCAGAGCAAACGGCAGCTGTACTCAATTTGCTGTGTAAAGTCGTGAACCACGTAACGAATCCGAACGACTGCAGTTCTGCGGAGCGTTGCATATTATCCCTCTTGCACGATCTCTACACGAGATGTTCATTCCTAAAGTCGAAGGCCCTCAGCATCGAATCTTTCTACAACTCATATTCGAAGATACGATCAGCGTATCACAGCGTGGTGCAACCTTCCTCCTCGAATCAGTTGTATAATTCGCAATTCATGGTGGACGTGTTGAACAATCCCCGGAGAGGCGGCAAAATCGAACCTCAATGGGCGAGACAACTCAACGAGAGCCCGGCTAATCGATACAGTTTTGTTTGCAACACCATCGTCGCGGTCTGCAGCGAGGCGGACAACGATAAGCTGAACGACGTCGCAATCATGTGCGCCGAAATGACAGCATCTTGTAATACCCTCAGTGCCGAATGGCTCGGTGTTTTCATGGCACTCTGCGGTTCGGCGAATAGTCCAGCCTTGTACAGCGACGTTTTGAATCAGGTCGACGTCCAGGATCTGAGTATCCACGATGCCTTGGCTGTGTTCACTTCTATTCTTATCGGTGAGTTTACTACGATTGTTAATTGCATGCGTTAGGAGGATTTAAATTTGTATTAAAGTTAACGACAACGAAACAGAAAAAAAAGAGTAACGGAAAATTACTAAATGAAACGGAAAGATATGGAAAACAATGGGAAATATCGGAGTTTAAAAATGTTCTCTATTAACTGATGTTAATAGAGAACATTTAATGAATGTGCAAGGATCGGACATGTCGAAAATTTAATGGAACTATTTTATGAAATTTTAAAAAATAATTAACATTTAATAAATATGCATTGATTAAAATATATGAGAACACATTCGATAACGGAGTCAAACGGTAAACCCAAACGGACAAAAATAGACGAAAATAAACGGAAAAAAAAACGACGATAAACCGAAATAAACGAAAACAATAATAGACGACAATAGATGAAGATAAATGAAAACAGGTAAAAATAGATAAAATTTGACAAAAATAGACGAAAATTAGACGAAAATAAACGAAAACAAATGAAAATAGACGGTAAATAAGCGAAAATCAACGAAAATAGCCGGTCAATAAACGAAAGCAAACATAGTCGGTAGTAGCTGAAAATAGACATAAAATAGACAAAAGAATAGAAGAAAAATAGACAAAAAATAGACGAAAAATAGAAGAAAATCGACGAAAAATATACGTGAAATAGAAAAAGTAGACGAAAAAATAGACGGGAAATAGAAAAAGTAAATGGCAAAAAACGAAAACAAACGAAAATTGATGGTAGCAAATGTAAATATACAGAAAATAGACAAAAAAAAAAAAAAAAAAAAAAAAGAAAAAAAACAAAAAAAAAAAAAAAAAAAAAAAAAAAAAAAAAAAAAAAAAAAAAAAAAAAAAAAAAAAAAAAAAAAAAAGAAAACAACCATAGACGGTAGTAGATTAAAATAGAAAGAAAATAGATAAATACAAAAACATATAGACAAAAAAATAGACGAAAAATGGACGAAACCAAACGAAAATAGATTATATTAAATGAAAATATACAGAATATATACAAAAAAAAAAAATAAAAAATAAAAAAATAGACGAAAATTAGACGAAAGTAGACGAAATTTAACGAAAATAGACCAAAAGTAGACAATTAGATGAAAATAGATAGTAGTAGATGAGAATAGATTAAAATAGACAGAAAATAGATAAATACAAAAACATAGACAAAAAAATAGACGAAAAACGGACGAAAACAAACGAAAATAGATTATATTAAATTAAAATATACAGAAAATATACAAAAAAAAAAAATAAATAAATAAAAATAGACGAAAATAGACCAAAAGTAGACAATTAGATGAAAATAGACAGTAGTAGATGAGAATAGACTTACATAGACGAAAATAGACAGAAAATGAACAAAGATCAGATGAAAATAGATGAAAATTTCCATTACATACAGTGATTATAATTTACGAGAAAATATTCGACAAAGGTGACGGGGTCAAACAAAAATCAAAATCACATATTCGAAATTACACGACAATTGTTACAAAAAAGCACGAACAATAGACAATAGATGAAAGTAGATAAAAATAGAAAAAATAGATGAATAATATGCGAAAAGTAGACTGAAACAAACTAAAATAAACGAAAATAAACGGTAGTACATAGATGAAAATAGACAGAGTGTAGACAGAAAAAAGGCAAAAAATAAACAAACAAGTAGACGAAATAATAGGCGAAAATGGTTCAACATACAGTCAATTATGTATCAATTGTCGAAAGTCGAAAGAAACATCGACTAAATCTAATTAAAATACAATTAAATGTCTGAAAATCAACTGTATTTATTACGGGAGATTTAAAAAATTGTCGTCGGACCATCTTTTTAAATACTATAATTGAGATTTGGTATACTCACGCGAGTACCTAAATACTGCTTTACAATTCAAGAAAAAAAAAAATCTTACTCTGGTAAAAAAATTGACATGGCCTTGCGAGGGCCAGGCGTCTGGATCCTTGGCCATGGAAAGGCCACGTTAAATCTTCTACCAAGGTACATTTTCTCGCGATGTTCTCCACAAGTCGATTACTTTTTCAATCATTACGAAAAATAGTAGTGGCATTCGAGTAACGCTCATATAATTCTTTACCTCGCAGCGCGGCACTGTTTCACCTTGGAGGAGTTTGCGCTACACGTCGCGATACCAGCACTGGTCAAGTTCTACAACCAATTCAAGAACGACTCCACGGACAGCGAGGCCGAAGCCAGGGCGCGTTTCACGTGTCACCTAATGCTACGACTGTTCAAAAAGATCGAGACCCTGCAGCCGTCTTTGTATACGGTCAGCACGAGTCCGCATCCGATGCCGAACGGCAGTCCGCGATGCTTCAACATCAAGCTGAGCTGCGACCGTCATCTCCTGATCGCCGCCTACAACAATATCCGAGTCGGACCGATGCTGGCGGTCCTAAAGGCGATCCTCGTGGTAGCTGACGTCACCGCCAGCAAACAGTCGCAAAAGAAGTCGGATATTTCCATGTCGCACGTCGGCAAGGGCGGTCCTGGCAGCGTGGGTGGTGTGGGCGGCGGCGTAGGGAGCGGCGGTCAAGGCGAACTCTCCATCAGTCACATTCTGGGAACGAGCGACATCATGGGCGGCGGCGACGACCTGGGTCTCGACATGGTCATGGGCGCCAACGCCGGTTTGGGAGCGGAAAGCGTGAAGGGACTGTCGGAATACGCGCAGCACGTGCTTCGGCAGATCTGCAACCAGGAATGGGTACTCGACAAGTGCTTACAGAATCCGGACGACCTTTGCAACCCGGACCACCTACTGGACAATTCGTTGACGACCAGACAGGCGCAGAGGTTGCTACACCTGATCTGCTATCCGCACGCGTCGCAGGACGCTGTTCTCGATCAAAAGGCGCACATCGCCAGCTGCCTCGAGAATCTCGAACTGTGGAGTTTGCGGATGTCGCTGTTGGATCTACGGCTGATGCATACTCAGCTACCGTCTCCGTCCAACGAATTGTCCCAGTGGTTGGACACGGTGGCGAAGGCGGCCATCGACGTTTTCCAGTTGAACAGCGCGCCGTCGTCGCTGACGTCGAGTTCGGCCAAGGAGAAGAAGTCGGACTCGATCTGGTTGGTGGCGCCTCTGGTTTCGAAATTGCCGAGCTCGCTGCAAGGGCGCGTACTTAAAGTGGCCGGCCAAGTCCTGGAGTCGGGCAACTGGTCGAAAACGGCGAATAGGGATCGCGGTAGATTCAAGTCACCGTCGGTGTTCAATCATCAACCGTTCTTGTCGCTGGTGCTGACCTGCTTGAACGGCCAGGATGATCAGAGGGAGGGTCTCTTAACCTCCCTTCACACGCAGCTGTCACAGTTCTTGAACACGAGCAAAGAGGAGAAGAACGTCGGCGGAGACGACCCGAAGACGCGCGACTTGGTGCAGGACGCACTGCAGCTCAGGTTCAGCCTCGTCGGCGGGGTTTTCGACACCATTCAGAGGAACATCACCGTGACGACGGACTGGGCCATATTGCTCGTGCAGCTGGTCAGCTACGGGGTGATCGATCTCAACAATAATTCCGCGCTGTTCACGACGGTGATCGACATGCTGGCGACGCTCATACATTCCACTCTCGTGTCCGACTCGCTGACGGAAAAGGACGAGAACAAGAAGCATTATCAGAACTTGATGAAGAAGCTGAAGAAGGAGCTCGGCGACAGGAATTCGCAGAGCATACAGTTCGTCAGGCAGTTGCTGCCGCTGCACAAGGTCACGACGGAAGTCATCGCGTGCGAGCCCATCGGTTGCTTGACGGACACCAAGGGGAACAAGATCGCCGGCTTCGACAGCATCGACAAGAAACAGGTACGTCGTCGCCTCGGCGATCGATTAATGATAAGGGATTCGGGAAGGGCCAAAACTGGGTTTTTCGACCACAAATATTGCAACGTACCGAAAACAATTGAGAGTATAAATGCATTCCAATTCTTTTCGTTTTTTTTTTTTTTTTTTTTTGTTAACAAATGTTACGCTTAATTCAATCGTATCATCGCAAGATGGAAGGTTATGTCAATTTATTTGAATTTACGGCACAGAATTGGAAATGGTACCTCTTATTTGATTTACTTTTTTTGTTTTTTTGTGTGTGTGTGTGTGTGTGTTTTTTTTTTTAACAGAATAGGAAAAGTGCATCAGTGTGAAATGCAATAATCGGAAAAGATATTATGGATGAATTCAATTCGGCGTGAGGAATTGGCGATTTTTATTCCTACTGAAATCGACACCGGATGAAATAATACCATGGAAAAGAATGCACGAAACCGGATTGTATTCACGGCAATTCGTTTCAAAAAGTATTGAATTTGGTCACCCTGGCAAACAAAAAAAAATTACCCCCTATTTTTTCATCAAATGTCCACATTTCAGACCATAAGGAATCCAAAAATACAATAAAAAAATGTTTGTCACTTAGTCTGTACGTACGTACAGATTATTTTCTACTTCTAGAATTCATATTTTGATTTAAATGGAGGTTTCAAGTAAAAAATGAAGGATTAAAAGATGAAAACTTGGATGAAAACAGATTGAAAAGGATTAAAAAGGATAACAAATTATTCATTTTCTTTACAACGAATAATTTTGAATGCTTGATGATTCAAGTTTGAATGTTTTATCCTTATTTTGTTTATTAAAACGTATTCAAAATGATTCAGAAGTATTTTCTACTTCGTGAATGTGCGTTTTGATTTAAATGCGTTTTTCAAGTAAAAAATGAAGGATTAAAAAATGTAATCTTGGATTAAGAAAGATTGAAAAGGATTAAAAAGGATAAAAATGATTGAATTTCTTTATAACGAAAACTATTGGATTGTATACTGCACTAAATGTACGACTATATTTACAATTTTTTCGTATTTCCCTTTTTTTTTTTTTTTTTTTTTTTTTTTTTTGATTAAAATGTATTCAAAAGAAGTATTTCCAACTTCGTGAATGTATGATTTGATTTAAATGTGTCTTTCAATTAACAAAATGATTACAAGATTAAAACTTGAATTGAAGAAGATTGAAAAGGATTAAAAAGGATAAAAAACTATTCATTTTCTTTACATCGAATACTTTTGAATACTCGTTGATTCAAGTTGGGATTTTCTTTGTTTACTGCGTTGACTGTATTTCTTTAGATTTACAAATTTTGTGTATTTCTCATTTTTTAATTAAAATGTATTCAAAATGATTCAAAGGTATTTTCTACTTCGTTTTGATTTAAATGCGTTTTTCAAGTAACAAATGAAGGATAAAAGATGAAAGCTTGAATTAAAATAGATTGAAAAGGATTAAAAAAGGATAAAAAATGATTCATTTTTATCGAATTGTTTACTGCACTGAATGTACGACTGCATTTTAAAACGTTTCGAATTCCTCATTTTTTTAATTAAAATGTATTCAAAATCATCGAGACATATTCTCTAAAAATTTTATAAATTTTTAAATTTTATTATTTATGTATTGACGTCCTATCCAAGCGAAATATTTTTATTTACGTAAAATTGGATAGCATTCAAGTTTTCGATAAATTATTTATACATTTTTAATCGTTCCAATCCATTTCCGATTGCTGGGATACCATCTTATGAACGAAAACATATTGGAGCATCAAGAAATCGAATTCAAACGCGATAATCTGAATTCTTTTCAATTCTTTTTAATGACGCGCATTGACATCCATTCAGATTGTCGCACGACGGTTTCTTGATGCTTCATATCATTTTCATTTACTGGAATGATTAAAATATAAATTTTAACCCTGAAAATGTCACGAATTGACGCAATCGACCGATGGAGAACACTTATATACTTTACAGACTACCTTTTTTTCGAGTTGGTCAATATTTAATAGACATTTTGAGTAATTTGCATTGTATAATCGAAAACGCATTGAAAGATCAAAGTACGAAATCAAATGGATTCAAAGAGATTGAAGTTGATCAATTTTTAAAACGCGCGAATCCATTTCAGTTCGTACTTTGAGCGTTTTCGATTATACGGGCAAGGCGATTTTTCAAAAACTTAGCATTCTCTAGGGCCACCACTCAGTAAATTAAAAAAGGATTGAAAGCTAAAATTCATAAAAAATTGTTTAAAACTTTACAACTGCTTTTAAAATTTTACATTTGAAAGCTAAAATGTTGAAAGTCAATCTCAATCCAATTGTTAGACTTTCGATCCATTTTCGTTTACTGTGAAATACGTATTGCATCAAAAACACCCAGTAAACTAAAAATTAATTAAGATTTATTTATTTATTTATTTATTTATTTATTTTTTGTTTTGTTTTTTTTTTTCAAAAATTGAATCTGCGTTGTATTGCTGCCAACAGTATCAATTGACACTTCGACGTAAATTAAAAAGATTAAAGTTACGTAGGGGATATGTAGAAAGGGTATGTATCTAGGATATATGTATATCCCTAGATGTATTGTACATACGTGTATATATATGTAATAGGGAAGGTGTCTTAAACAAATTTCATTTTAAAGGGATTGCAAGTGTGCAACACACAAAGGGTTTCGCCCTGGGAGCTGCTGGAAGGCTTCAAGAATCCGGCGCCCCTGTCCTGGTCCTGGTTCCGGGCAGTAAGAATCGAGAGGAAGCCGCTCACTTATCAGAACGCTCAGAAGCTACTGCGTTATCACACGCATAGTCAGCTGAGGCCCGCCTCGTACTACCTCGAGCCGCTGCCGCTACCGCCTGAGGACCTGGAGCCAGACAAGAAAGAACTGGATCAGGGCAAGGCGGACACGCCGATGAGCGTCGATTCGCCCGGCAGGCTGGGGACCTGCAACAATACCATCGCCGGCACGGTCGCCGGTATCGGCAAGGGCAAAGGTATAAAGCAAAGGAGGCACCGCAAAGTCAAGGCACCCACTCCCACCGCTGCGCCCGTACCCCAACAAATGCAGGTATGTGACCGTTTATCAGCCGTCAGTTTCGAAGTAGCGTCGAGAAATAACACGTTTTCATTTTCTTCGTCCGATTCTTTAAAGGGCGGTTACATGATGAAGCAGCAAAACCAAGCGCAGATGCCGCAAATGCCGTACGCCGCTCAGCAGCCGCAGCAGCCGGGAATGCCCCAGCAGCCGGGCATGTTCCCTAACCAAGTGCCGCAGCACCAGCAGCAGCAGCAGCAGCAACAACAACAACAACAGCAACAGCAGCAACAACAGCAGCAGCAGCAGCAGCAGTGGTATTCGAACCAGCAAGGCCACGCAGCGTCTCAGCAATACGCGTACAATCAGCAAATACCAGCGGCCGCGATGGGCAACGCGAGGTACGACAGGCCAGTGATGAATCAATCGAAGCAAGCCCTCTCGAACATGCTGCGAATGCGCCTTCCGTCGAATCAATTCATGAACGCCGCGCAGCAGGCCGCCACGGTGCAACCCGTCGCCGCGCCCGCCCCTTTCCCGGGTATGCAGCGTCAGCAGCAGTTCATCAGGCAGCAGCTGCGCAGCCAGCACGCTGCGCCCGGAATGAATCCCCAGCAAACGATGTTTGCTCAGCAGCCGCAGCAGCAACAGCAGGCTCAGCAGCAGGCTCAACAGCAGGCCATGTACGGGGCGATGCAGCAAGGTAAGCGAATCGGTTGCGATTTCGATGCCAATGTAATCGCGGACTGGATCCGAGATGATCGAACGATCTCGTCATTATCGACAGGCATGAATCAAAATTACGCCGGCTACGGGGGCCAGCAAATGATTCCTCAACAGCAGCAGCAGCAGCAGCAACAGCAGCAGTCCCAGCAGGTGCAGCAGCAGCAACAACAACAACAACAAATGCTGCAGCAGCAGCAGCAGGGAATGTTGACGCAGCAGCAGCAAAACATGCTGTTCCAGAATCAGCAGCAGTTGCTTGGCGCGCAAAGGAATCAGGAGTACTTGCAGCAGCAACAGCAGCAACGAATGCAACAGACAGCAAACGCGAGAACGTCCTATCTTCAGGTGACTTTCTTGACTTTTTTATTCTTCCTTGTTGGTTTTAATCGAAAACGACAAATTTTTATCGCATACTTCATTCGTAGGCGCCGAACGTAACGATGAACGCAATGGGCCCTATGGGTGGTGGAGTTCAAGGCCAAACTGCGCCGCCGTATCGGCAAGCTGCCGGCAAGCCGGGACCCGTGGCCGTCGGGGTCGGCGCCGGTAACGTTGGTGGCCTGCAGCCGAACCAGCATATGCAGCAACCACAGGTACGATCGATTGATATATTTTTCTATTCGGCCAATTCTTCGCGCATTTTATAATATCGGGGAAAGTATTTTCAATGCATGGCTTAAATAGGAAGAAATTTTTGTTTGCAATGTTTTTTATTCCATTCAATTCGTTTCAAGAGGGTTCTAAAGTGGAACAGTTGCCGACCGCGGTTTGGAAACGTTTTTTTTTCAAAATTTGGGTCTTCGAAGGATGTTGATAACGTAACACATCTAATCCACCATCAATTATTCTTGTCGCAAATATAGGATTTATAAATTCGTTTCTTAATTTTCAATTTTAAATTATCTGTTTTTTTTTTCTAATCCCTGTACTGTTACATTAAAAATGTCGAAGCTTTGTCAAAGTAGAGTATAAAATTTGATGATCCAAAATGGCGACTGAAATTTGCAATTTTCTGTTCAACGTAAACTTTTAAATAAAGGAAAATAGGATGCGAGTAAAAAATACTTTTCCTGCTTGTGAAATTTTTCACTCGCCCTTCATGAATATATACTTTTGCATATTCAAAATGGCGGAAGCAAACTCGAGTTCCAATGTCGATCTTATTCCAGTGCAAAGAGATCAAAATAAGGCTTCGACATATGCTGTAAGGTTATTCAAAATCGCTGAATCTGGTTAAAACCGAGATTTGTAATTTTTTGTACGATGTAACATTTTTTTAAGTGAAAGACATCCAACAACTGTTGGTGTCTCCATATCGATTACGAGATTTGTACGAAAATTGAAAAAAAATTGATGTTTCAATTCACTAGATATTTTCTTTCACTTTATGTCAAAAAATGTTTTTGTTAAAAGAGAATCATCGTAATAATTGAAAACAGACAAAGAACAAAAGTATCGACAGAGATTTATGTACTTTGATATCGACCAATATGAGTTGTCCATTTTGAATTCGTAGAGTACTACTGCGTTGAAAGTTTTTAAATTCAGAATTTTCAATGCATACTATTTCGTTGTTACCTCAATTTTTAGTTGTTCGTACGATGTCAGTAACCGTTCAAAAAAAAAAAAATCATTCAAAGAGTATACGCGATGCTATTAAAAATGTGACTTTGCAGATGTCGATGAATCAGGTTCGGTTAAGGCAGCAATTGTTGGTAAACATGAACATGCACCAGCAGCAGCAGCAGCAACAGCAGCAGCAGGTGCAGCAACAAGTGGTACAGCAACAAGGCGGTAACGTAGGGCCGCAACAGACGCCGCATCTCGTGTCACATCTTCAGCGGAACATCAGCCAGCCTCCGCAACACTCGTACCATCAACCACCGCCTTATTAATAATGATAAGTTTTATTAAGCGAAATGTAAATAGTTTTGTAAATAACGCCGCATCGAAAATGACGACCCACGCGAGATGATTCATCTCAATCGTGCGCACGGGGAATAGATTTTCGAATCTACATTACAGGCCTGTGCTCAATTTTTAAACATTACTTTACACACAGCGAGCATTTTTTATCGATTCGACAGCGAGTGCGTCGTCTCTAGACGTCGCTGACGTGAATTGCTGCATATTTCTGAAAATATGTCAGTTGCCAACGTCGACGTTTATTTTTCGAAATCCGCGGGAGGGGGGGGGGGGGGGCACGGGCACAAAAGGGGGTTTTTACGAAATCTCGACGGTATAACGCAAAATGCCAATTACAGAAAAACCTTTAATCACCGACGGACTGAAACAAATTGCCTGCGGGCTTAGAATTAGGGTTAACGTGAATTATACGAGATCGAACTCTACTTTAATGCATTAGAATAATTAGCTAATTTGATTTTCCGAACTGCTGGACGAAGCGTTTAACGTAATTAATTTATAGGGGACGGAAGATAGGGGAAAAAAGAAGGGTGCGCGTTACGTCGAAAGCGGATACGACGAGGCGAAGCGTCATGTCCGCGTGCCAAAATAGGTAATTGTAATAAATCAGCGCACGGGTATTTAGTAATAATTTATTTATTAGTAACAAAATTTGTACATTATGA
The DNA here is from genome assembly GCA_030522945.1 of Trichopria nigra. Taxonomy (NCBI): domain Eukaryota; kingdom Metazoa; phylum Arthropoda; class Insecta; order Hymenoptera; family Diapriidae; genus Trichopria; species Trichopria nigra. The sequence continues at coordinate 35,958 of JAPYZR010000818.1, forward strand.
CGCGATAAAGGAAGGAAATACTCGAAGATTAAATACTGCAGTGTTATTTCTCACTTCCTTTTTTTTTACGATTATTTTATTTTGACTTATCGGATTTCGTATGCCTGCATGATGCCGCAACAAAGACTCATGAATTGAATGTATTCGCTACCACCATCCAGCAAACGGAAACTGCATTCCTGTACAAAAAATAGAAAAAAAAAAACAAAACAAAACAAGGATATTTAAGTTAAATTATTTGTTGGCGTTTTTCACTATTTTGGTTCAGTAAAATGATTCGATGTATCTTACCCCGAGCTTCTCACCAATATACGCTTTTTGCGCATCGGACAAGTGATTCGAGTAGATAACTATGTCGTTCAGTTGTTCGACAACCTGCAAAATTCAAAAAAGTTGAAAATTGGTTTTTAATGTTCGGTTCTCAAAATATGTAAAAATCTAATCTAAAAATTAGGGGATGGAGTTGTAGAATCACGGTTCGAAAGTAATTTACAGACACATTATTGAAAAACATTGATTATTTTTATGAAATTTTTATAAATACTTTGTCAATCAATAGCGAAGGACTCGATCGCCTAATTTTTTCATTTTACCATTTGTATTTCTTTTTTATATCTTTTTCGGATTCTAAATAGTCGATTAGTTTTTATATTGCACAAATTTGTATATGTGACTGTAAATGACAATTCATTCGTGTATTGTGACATTAAATATAAAGAATCTTTTATTTTATAAAATATTTTCTACGCTGTCCTTTTATTAGCGAATTTTTCAACGGAGAACAAAGTTCCGTTAAATATTGGAAACATGAGTTTAATCTTACCTGACTGACGGAATAAGCTTCGAGCATAAATTTGTCGACGAAAGTTTCAACCTCGTTGTAATTCTTTGTCTTACATGCTTCCAACAATTGGTTTATATATACATCTGGTACGATCTAAAAGTAATATAGATTTCATTTTCTTTTCTTCATTCAAATATATTTCATACTTTTTTTCATATCGTTTTTCATATCGTTTTCATAATATTTTATAAATGTACTTACTCCTGTAACTTCTTGAACATCGCTGAGCAAAATCTCAATCCCTTTTCCTTTTAGCCTAGTTATAGATTGCAAACTCGTGATGGCACGACGCAGATCGCCACCAGAGGCTTGAACAACTTTCGCCAAGACGGCTTTCTCTGCTTGGACATTTTCTGCGTCGCAAATTAACTGCAGCCTTTCAATAATCTTCTCTTCACCTAGGGGTTTAAATCTGAACTTGGTACAACGGGACGTCAGCGGTTGAATGATCCGTGACACGTAATTACATATCAAGCAAAAGCGAGTACTGTGGGATTCCTTTTCCATCGTGCGACGTAATGCTGATTGAGCAGCGCTTGTCATGCTATCTGCCTCATCGAGGATGACGATTTTGAACGGTGGGCATGGCTTCCCACTAAAAATTAAAAAGATTTGTTTTGTAATTTCTTTAGGTTAACGATTCACCCAAATACATTTGGATTTGTTTATTAAAACTTACTCTTCTCTAGTGCCTCCAGCAGTGAGATGGGAAAAATTCTTCACTTTATCTCTAATGACTTGAATTCCTCGCTCGTCAGATGCATTCAATTCGAGAATTCGTTGTTTGTACATGTTTCCAAACAGTTGCCTGGCTGCCGCAAGGATAGTAGATGTTTTTCCAGTACCCGGAGGTCCATATAGCAGAAGATTAGGGAAGTCTACTCCAGATATACATTGTCGTAAGACTTCCACAACTTCATCCTGTTCTACGACGTCTTCGACAGTTTTGGGTCGACTGTCAAAATAATTTTGTCATTGTTTATACTCGAGTTACGTAACGTCATTCAACAAAGAATTGCAGTTATTTAACTAGGTTCTAAATTATATATAAACACTACTTTTAGAGAGTAATAATAGAAATTATTTATGTCTACAGAAGGGATGAAGAGGTTAATTCATACTATTTTTCAACCCATGGCGGTGCCGGTCCGGTACGCTCCTTCGATTTTAACGAAGACTGTTTTTTAGTTTCGCCTGCTCCTAATTTTCCGGTTTTTAGAAAAGACTGCATTTTACAACTTTACGAGAAAAGGCGCACTTCTTTGCACAAAGCGAGAGATACTTTTCGTGCTCCGAAAAGAATTCCCGCCAATAAACGAATTCGAAAGGGGCGCACTTGTCTTGTCGTTATATACAATGCGAAAAAAAAAGACAAACGGCAACACATAAACAAATGTACATATATTACATATATGTATATGAATGCTTTTCGCGCTTTGCTTACAGCGCCAATGCGGCAACAGCGTGTTGATTTATATATGTATATATATATATATCAACACAATCAGGTTAGATTCATTTGAGATCTCTTGTTGTAAACGGTTAAACCACGTCGGTGTAGACGATTTACAAGAGTTTAATTCTTGAAAAACTTACAATTTGACTATCGTAAGTAAAATCAGTTAATCTTTAAAAATTATTTTAAGTAAACGCAATTCTGCTTTTGCCAATAGATTAAAAAAAAAACGGTAAAAGAACATCACATGGAAAGTTTTTAGGTTAGATTCTTTTTCCGGCTTTGCCCGATTCTAACTTCTCTTCTTTTACAAATTTATAGAAAATGTCTGGTCGCGAAGGCGGAAAAAAGAAACCACTAAAAGCCCCAAAGAAAGAATCGAAAGAAATGGACGAAGACGATATGGCTTTCAAGCAAAAGCAGAAGGAACAGCAGAAGGCAATGGCTGAGGCTGCAAAAAAAGCTGGACAAAAAGGACCCCTCGTCACAGGAGGCATAAAAAAGTCTGGGAAAAAATAATCCACCTAATTTTGCACCATTCGAAATCACACACACACACACATAGTACACACACAATTTACTTGACATGCAAGTTAATATAATTTTTTTATACCGACTGTAACAACATGGTTCTTATCCGTCAGCATCGATGAAATGCTCGATGCATTTTATGGGTATGCTGAATTTGTAAATAAAAACGTTTTAAGATATTTCGCTTGATATTTCATTCATAAACTTGTAACCGCATTATTATATCTCAATCGTGTTATTTGAAGGATTAGTAACTTTTTTTTTTAATTTTTATATTAAATTGTAATAAAGAATGATAAATAGTTTGTGTTAAACATATCGTTACAAATGTTTATTTTTTATTGTAGGAATAGAGTATCTAAATTCACGCACACATGAGTAGGAAGGAGAGGGGCAATAAGCTACACCTTCTATCCTACAGGAGAAAAGAAAAGATCTGCGTGCATAGATTTAGATAAGTCCTTGTGAAAAACCCACATGGAGAGAAATTTCTGACGTTTATAGCACGGATGGCATCGTGCGTTAATAGCAAGCTTGTTTCATACCATGGGTTTCAGGAAAATTCAGCATGCAAACCTATGAAAAAAGAGCGACAGGTTACCGAATTGTCATGAATTCCTTCTGTGATGGTATATAACAAGCCTTGTGAACATGCAATGCCATTGTGCTATAGTTGATTAAAAATTTCTCTCCGCATTCTTATTCAAAGTATAAGATGACATATTTTGTTACTTTGGATCTGAAGTCTATATTTATATATTATAATTTTATTCATTTTTACTTGTTGCGTTTTTAATTGTTCAACAGTAAGTTGTAACAATATCTTTGAAACATTCATACAATTTGAATTAGCAATATTCTATATCATAAGATATTGAATTTTTTCACACTTTAATTGCAAATGATATTTTTATAGAGATTTTAAACCCAAGGCGAGTAAATAAGTATTAATTGATGAATAGCCTATTTTACATAAAATTATCACAATGTAAAATAAGCATCAATTATCCATCTTTTATTGAAAAGAACTGTCAGTATGATAATTCAGTTAAAATATTCAAATATGTATATTATCGAATTTTTGGTCTTGCATAGTATAATTTGTTATTTTGTGTAATTATAACGGTTGTACCAAAAACAGCAGAATCAATTTTCAATTTTCTTCACATAATGAAAGAATAATATAAAAACTTATAATACTATTTGAATGAAGAATACGTGTATTTGATATTTATTTATTTATTTTTAGTTAAATACAGTTTAGATAACTTATGTATACAACGATAAATTTATTATCTTCATAAGAATCTTTTAAAATTTCAGTTCCATATGACATAAAAATTCCATATATCAGTTCCAATAATCATAAAAATGATCACATAAATTAGTAGCTCTTATTCTAGAAAGAATTTACTATGAAAAATGTAAAAAATTTGAGAGATAATCGTTAAAAGTAAATGTTTGTTTTATTATAATTACGCTTCACATTTATATTAAAGAAATATTTTATATGTTCCTTTTAACTTTTCAGTTTTTGTATTGAATATTATTCCATAACTTATACTCAAGCTTAACAGCAATTCAAAGAATGATAGAATCGATGCTGGTCATTTCAAAGAATGTGTACTATCTTGGAAAATATACATATTGTCCGAGCCCAGTAAATGAAAATGTATCGAAATGTAACAAATTCAGATAGAGCGAAGCGAATTCATATCTATACTTCAATACATCTCATCGCACATAAATCCAGAAATAATATTTATAAGTTAAGTCGTATGTGTTTTGCTTAATTTGAAACTAAAATGAAGTAATTTTAATTGTAAGTAACGATTATTTTTGGACTAAATATAAATTCATAGAATTTCATTTATAGGCATAAAATTTTTAATTCATATTTATTGATAGGCACAAAATTGAATGTACAAATATTATTTGTGGATTTAAATTAGAATCTATCGAAGTATTCATTTGAATTTTCTTTGTAAATTAGTTAGTTTTTAAACGAATTTAAAACTTTGCTGAATTCATTTCAATACTTTTTTATTTATTAGGAGCTTCGAGAAATTATAACAATTAGTATTTATGCTATAAAGTTAAATTCTAAATTTTTACATAAAAGTTTCCATTTATGAAATGAGAAAATTATAATATTCCTTTCCTTTCTTCGTTTCATAAATAAAGTAAATTATTAATTATTCATAATTAATAATTATATTAAAATAAAAAGTAGATGCTAGAAATAAAAACGTGGAAGCATTAATCTCTAGTTTTAATGTAACTTCAGTAGATTTTTAGTACCTTAAGGACATGTATTAACCTACATCGACAAAAGTTGAAATTTGAAGTGGTAAATTTTTCTTTGAAAATACACAGTATTAGTTTCTTCCTCATCGAAGTACTTTTTTCTAATCATTACAGCGACATAAAAAGGAGCCAAATTTCCACTTTTCAAAAAAAACAACTAGTAATTGACAGACCCTTAAAGATTTTAATAATATTTATCTCTTGCTCATTATATACGCTTATAATTGCGAATTTCAAACCTTTAGTGAAACTTTTAACTTTAAAACATTAATTATTTCAATCATTCCATCGCCACTATTCGATAGATCTGATTTACAAAATTTAATCATTTCCTAAGTCGAAGATAAAAAATATTTATTACAATATGTTTAGGTTCGTAGTACATTATTTGAACCGAATGAAAATATCATTACGAAGAATGGTATGTTTTGTATCTGTAATCGAACCCTTGTAGCGAGTACGTAATAATAACATAATGCATAATGCGGAGGAAAACGCTATTCGAACGCATTTTGTAGCATGGAAATCGAAAACGAAATCAGTGAAACGAAGCAACAATATTGTGCATGTATACATATATAGATATATATATATATGCATATGTACATTTGAGAAGAGAAGCACGCTCTCGGCGTGACAACGCGCACATGCACGTCGCTGGTGAAGGGCCGCGATTGGCGGACGCTTGGACCAATGACGCGACTCCGGCTACAGCTGACTACCATATGATCGTCAGGCTGGGCAACTTCGCAACTCTCGAATACCAAGCTTCCTTTCGCGAGGAAATGCATCGAAAGCAATCGTCGAATTTCCATCGAAACAGCGACTGACAGCTCGTCCTTGGATGTTCCTCGGACTTTTCAATGATTTTTAGTCGTTTGAGGACCATTGAAACGCTTTTCCGAGCGTTAGAATGACGTCAAACGAGGGCCTCGCGAATGCCACACGCGCATCCACTTGTCTTTCTTTGTTACGAAACGGCTTCTGGTTACGAAGCGAATCGATAGCGGAAATTCACGAATTTTGCTTTTCGGAATGTCGTTACTTTCGAAAAGAAAAACAAAAACACTTTGAATGAAATTTTTTTTTCGAAAATAAAAAAAAAAAACAATACAATAAATAATGTGAAAAACTTTTCTTGCGAAGGAATATTTTAATTATAATTGCAACCGCAATAGTTTATGACGACCCTGAAAACACCTGTTACACAAACATGACTTCTTCGATCATTTTAAATAATTATATTGTCGTTTTCCAAACAAATATATAGTGAGAAATCCTCATTTGCTATACTGAATTCGCTGGTTTTCGGTATCACTTGATCGTCTGGCAGCAACTGATGTATAGGGGGTCCAACAATTTTTTGGACGTGAGAAATTACTACTTTTTTTATTTTCTTTTTACAATTTTTAATATCGAAACGCGATGTAATTGCTCATTTTCAAGTTAAAAATATTTTTATTTATAATATGAAACGCAATGCCAAATGTTGACCTCTAATTTTAAGTTTCTGTACTCGGTGTGCACCGGTACACCCGATCGAAAACACTATAATTCAACATGTTTTCTAGGTTTTTTTGAAACATTTTTATGGTCTTTTTTAAAACATTCTTTTGTAGCCTTTCTTAAAAACATTATTTTCTAGTCATTTTTTGATACATCCTTTTCTTGTTATTTTTTTAAATATTATATCCAGTTTTTCTTTTTTTTTTTTGACGTTATTTTCTAGTTTTTAAAGACATTCTTTTCGAGTCTTTTTTTGAAGTATTCCTTTCTAGTCCCTTTTTAAAACATTATTTTCTGGTGTTTTGTGTAAGTATTCTTTTCTAGTATTTTTTTAACATTATTTTCTAGTATTTTTTTAACATTAATTTCTAGTCTCTTTAATTATTTATTTTCTACTCTTTGTTTAAAACATTATTTTTAGTATTTTATTTAAACATAGTTTTCTACTCCTTTTTGAAACATTATTTTCTAGCCGCCTTTTAAATTTTCTAGTGTTTTTCTAAAACATTCTTTTCTAGTCTTTTTTGAAACATTCTTTTCTAATCTCTTTAAATCATTATTTTCTAGTCTCCTTTTAAATCATTTTTTACTAGTCTTCTTTTTGAAACAGTATTTTCTTATTTTTATTTTAAACATCATTTTATAGTTTCTTTAAACATTATTCTTCAGTTTTTTAAAATATTTTTTCTAGTTCTTTTTTAAAATTTCTAGTGTTATTTAAAATATTCTTTTCTAATCTCTTTCAATCATTATTTTCTAGTATATTTTTAAACATCATTTTATAGTTGTTTTAAACATTATTCTCCAGTTTGCTTAAAACCTTTTCTTGTCTTAAAACATTATTTTCTAGTTCCTTTTTAAATTTTCTAGTCTTTTTTTAAACATTATTTTCTAGTCTCTTTTTAAATTGTCTATAGTCCATTTTTTAAATCATTATTCTCCAGTCATTTTCTGAAACTTTTTCCTAGTTCCTTTTTAAAACATTATTGTCTAGTTCCTTTTTAAATTTTCTGGTCTTTTTTAAAACATTCTTTTCTATCTTTTTTGAAACATTAATTTCTAATCTATTTAAATCATTATTTTCTAGTCATTTTTTCAAACATTATTTTCTAGTCTTTATTTAAATAATTATTTTCTGGTCTTCACACGCTTTTTTCTAGATTTTTTAAACATTTCCTAGTCCCTTTTTAAATTATTATTTTCTAGTTCCTTTTTAAATTTTCTGGTCTCTTTTAAAACATTATTTTCTCATATTTTTGTAAACATCCTTTTATAGTTTCTTTTAAACGTTATTCTCCAGTTTTTTAAAACATTCTTTTCTAGTTTGTTTACTATATTTTCTAGTCTTTTTTTAAACATTCCTTTCTAGTCTCTTTTTGAAACATTATTTTCTAGTCCCTTTTCAAATTTTCTAGTATTTTTTTAAAACATTTGTTTCTAGTTTTTGTTTAACATTCTTTTCTATTCCCTTTTTAAATCATTATTTTCTAGTTTTTTTTTACACATTATTTTGTAGCATTTTTTTAACACTATTTTCTATGCTCCTTTTTTGAAAAGCGACACTTTTCAAAGTTATATCAGCTCAACATCAATCGACGATTCGGAGTTTCGTCATTTTGCCAACGAAATGAATTCGCGTTCTCTTTCAACTGCTGAAAAGTAAACATGGCGAGAATTCGCCGAGAAACCGAGTGCACGGTATATACGAATTATACTGTAATACAAAGAATAAAAATAGGTTGAAAAGCGGTGTCTTTCTCGTCGCAACGAACGTTCGTGTCGCGGTGTTTGTGTGCGAATATCAGGTATATACGACGTATATACGCCTGTTTCTCCGTGTGTGTGTGTGTATATTGCACTAGTGTCTGTGTTTGTGTGTGTAACTGTGTATATAGAGAGAGAGAAAAGGAGTCGCGAGTCGTTCCCATTTGTTTTCCGTGCGGCGTTCGTCGTTCCGAGGTTGGCAGCAGTGCTCGCCGTAGCTGGCTGACAGCTCCTGGGTCAGTTGGCAACAGACTTCCAGTCCGTTCGCGTCGCAGCGGCCGCAGGTGTTCGCAAAAACTTCCCACCTTATCTGTCGCTATTCGTGCTTCGTCCTTTTTATTTTTTCGTTCATCGGCGAACAAAGAAAAAGTCACGTCCAGCACGAGAGCATATATAGAGGGAAAGGGCCCTGTTGCGCCTTCGCGGTCCTCGACTCGCGGCTAAAGGGATATAAAAAGAAAAAGCCCATACACGGGAAACGCGAAAGTGCGTTGACACTCGGCCCAAAATGGGGCCCGATCGGATCATTTGACCCTCGGGAGCGACTCCAGGCTCGGTGGTTTCCGCTGTCTCGACTGGTACTTTAGATCGGTAAGTACCCGTCTTGGAATCATCCCCGACTTGGTATACAGGCGACTTTTTTAGGTTAAATGGCCCCCTTTAACCTTGATTTCGCGAGAGGAGCAAGAAAACGAGCCTTCGATTCGCGCGAGCACCGACACACAGACACGCACACACACGCATAACATATTGTCAACTGGTTTGCGAATTTTCCGCGACATTTTTTCGACCTTGTCGTCAACGGAGACGACACTCGGACAGAGAGAAAGAATCGACGTTTGATTCGCGTTCGGAAAATCGACCTGATGGCAAAAAGGAAAAAGTACGTCGTTTCCTTTTGTTTTGATTTTTGCGACTTTCAAATTTAAGAGTTTCGTGGAACGTTATTGTATAGGGATATTTGAACTGTCACTGAGCTGACGGTCCTGACGGAAACTGCAAGTGCCAAAATCAGCGACGAAGAAAACTGATGCGTTCGCAAATGCACATAAGAGGTAACGTAACAAAAAAAATAAAAAAACCATAAACAAAAATTAAAAAAGACTTTCGACCGTCCGGGCATTTAATTCCCGACTGTCGCGAGCTTTAAAAATGGATGCTTCGGATTTTAAATTTTCGCTCCAAATAGAGACGTTGCTCCGTATATACGAGGGGCTTTTAAATTTCCAACGTCCAAGATTCGACGTAAATTCGTTCGCGAGACTCGCGATGGGTTCTTTAAATTCGGAACGCACGCCGTGGGGGTCTTCTTTGTTTTGATTGGACGTCGGTATTCGAAACTGGCGAGAAAAAAAAAATTGCGTTTTTACGTACGAGGTAAAAAGTGACGTCGTTGTCGCGTTGCTTTATTTACAAAATCTAAAAACGGGACGGTTAAACGCGAACTTGGAACAAAAAGATATCGATCCAAAATACATATATAGTGCTCGGAACGATTCTTTGTTGCGATTGGCCCTTGTCCTGAACTTGGCTCGGTTTTCGTTACGTTTATCCGCGTAAAATCGCGATTGAAAAATAGTCAGGTTAGGTTTTTCCATTCGAGCGAAAAGTCTCCGATTTAACATCTAATTTTTTTTTACGCTCGGGTGTACTGAAAATTCGAGTATACCTGATTGAAATATCGTTAATTTACTTGCTTTTGGTTACGAGTTGTCCGTTGACGAGTTACAAATTCCGGAAGAGAGGTATTTCCTTACTGTTTTATTTATTAATTTATTTTTTATTCTATTTAATAAAAAAAAAAACACACGTAAAATTCAGGGTTATGTTCGGAAATCACGGACGAAATGTCGTTAATTAAATCGTTGCTTTTGATTCGTTTGTCCGTTATATACGTGGGATTTTCGGAAGTGAGTGGAAAAACTCGTTTGAAATTCGAAGAAACAAAACGTTATAGAAATTTGGCGCTTTTTTTAAAAATATATAATGATGGATTCTGCATTTCTAGAAAAAGACGTTGGATTATTTGAAGAATGTTAGATTAGATCAAAAATTGCATATTTTTTGACGAAGGTCACTGTTGGTTTTGGTGAAAATAATTCGAGAGAATTTTTTAAAATACTTGAAGAAGTAATTTATAATAATCGATTAAAGCTTTTTTCTTATTGGTCGTTGATTAGAAAATTGCAAAAGACCTGAAATTGTTTATTCCTGTTGAAAATCGCATATAAAAAAAATTCCGTTCCAAGTTGACAGTTAAAGTTTCAACTATTATTTTTCTTTCCTTAAATTGACAACCAATGAACGAGGACCCCCGCTGTAATTTTGATTTTAAAATCAATGTAAACATTAAAAAAAGACGAAGTATCTTTCTATTTTGAGGTTAGGTTCTAAGTTTGTATTAAAAACGTACAACTATTTCATTTCATCATTTTATTTCGAATTTTTTAAAAAGAACTTACATTTGTTTTCGTACCTTTGTCTTAAATGTACATTAATTTTGAGGTTATGTTATTACTTTTATTAGAAATTTCTAAAAATTACATTCTGATTAAAATGAAAAAAATAAACGGAATTTCCTTTGTAATTTGTTTACCGTAAAATTGTACTTTTGTCATTTTAATTAAAAATTACGTGCATTTTGCATTGTTACAAAATGGCCTTGTTTGGCGTAAATTCTTTGTTTCGATTGGACGTAATCGAGTTCGACGAAAACTGTCATTCCTTTCAGTTTGCCGCTTTTTTTTTTTGTTATTGTGTAAATTGTCATTAAAAAAAAAATAGATATATTTTGCGATAGAGAAAATGAAAAAATCGAAGAGTTAAAAAATAAAAATATGTGGTAACAAATTTTCGTTGTTACAAATGAAAGAAACAAATATATTATATGTGAATAATTATACATTTAAATTATAAATTAAAGATTAATTCGTTTAAATATTTGAAAATATGATCGCAAGGCGTTACGATTATTTGTTTTTATTAAATGTTATCTTTATGCTATCGAATATAGAAGGCGTTCAATTTCTTTGTTTTTGTTGAATATTATCGAATCGAATCCATGAAAAACGCTTCTTTGATTTACATCGAACGTTGCGTGTTAATCCCAACGCATTAAATTCTTCATTCTTACGAAAAAGTGTACCATCTTTAAATTAAAGGCGGATTTCGCGTTCTTCCTTTGTTTTTATTCTAAATTTACAGAGCTCGTTCAAAAACGGTTCCATTTTTATACTGAAAGACGACATTCCTCTCTTTGTCTTGACTAAACGGTGTCTCTTGGTATAAATTGTATATAAAACAATAACAATAATAATAATAATAATAATAATAATAATAATAATCATCATGTGTGTGTATGTGTGTTTGTATGAAGAATTTAAATCGATGACTGCAAATATATATATATGTATATTGTTATCACTGCACTTCAAAGAAAATCGATAAAAAAAAAAGAAAAAAAAAGAGTTGATTAACTTTTTATCGAGTGCGACATATCGCTCGTTTTCTGTTCGAAATTTTAAATTCGGTGATACTACTTAAAAAAAAAAAAGAAATTATAACACGATATCGGGAAATGTAAATCTTCATTCCGCGATTAATCTTTGTTTTGATTTGCATTCCAAGGACAAATTACTTTGATTTAGTTGATAGCCGATATATATTTTTTTTCTCAACCATTACGTTCGTGAAATGTTATCAGCCTCTGTTTACTGTCGCCCAACTTTTTGCATCCATATCTTTTTTCTCGATTAAACTCTCGCAAAAAAATATTTACATATATACATCCATGCAAGTACAAATATAGATTTATATAGAAAAGGTATTGAAATGGATTCAGTTGTAACGAAGCAAATTCACATCTATACTTCAATAAACTCCAATGAATTTGAATCTGAAAATAATCTTTCCCATGTTTAATTCTATTCATTTCAATTGACGAATTATACATATATTTCCAAATTTCTATCTACTTTGATCAAACCTTAAGAGGGTTCTAAAGTAGAACAGTCACCGACTGAGCTTTGCAACAATAAAAGTATAAATAACGAATTATTTAAACTTTTTTTTTTTAATTTGAGCTCTGGAAGGGTGATTCTACATAACATATATAATCGCCAAAAAAATTCCAGCAGAAATCATTCAAAATTAAATGAGAACTTTTGGAAACACATTATTTTTAAGGTAGGTATGGAAAAATAATTTATTTCTAAAAATTTTCACTGAATTTTTCATTATTTTTAGTGGAATTTTGTTGAGGAACCTTATATG
>JAPYZR010000819.1:0-51698 GCA_030522945.1 Trichopria nigra
TACATGTACCCTCATTCGTCGCACAGTGTAGGAAAACTGCAGAAAACCTACACTAGGTACAGAAACACAAAAATTTGATATCATATCAAACCGTAACATATATAATAAAAATACAATAACTTTTTTTTTGCAAAAATGTTGGTAAAACACAAATAAAAAATGGATGATAAAATCATAACTTATATATTTTTTCTTGACAATTTTCTCCCAATTCCAAACTGATTTCGCTAAAAATTTACGTACATTCATAAAAAAACGCGTAAAAGCGAACTAAAATAACTGTTGGGTTGAAAATATATCTAATTTCTCTTTAATTAGAATATTTTATGTTAGGAATTTAGGAATTGACCTTATCGACCGAGCTGCATTACATTCCATTTAAGCACTAAAATGAAGCATTCAGGATGAAGCTTTAAGAATTATCTTTACTCACGCCCAGATAGAAAAAATAGGATACCTAACTCGATGCGAAAAAGTACACTTTAACCCCTCGTTAGGAAATGTAGTATTTAAATGTCTTGTGATACTTTTTCACACTTTTGTGGAAATTCTGTCTTCTTACGTTTATTTTTATCATTTCTTATATTTAAATATTTAGTATTCTCCGCGTAATCGATTTTTTAGAATTTTATATATTTTTTTTTTGTGGAGTTTGGATTAATGAAATAATTGATGTATTAATTATTATTTTAATCCAGAACCTTAAGCAAATTAAATTATAATTAATATTGAATTCACATTTCTTGTCACTTTTTTTGGTAGAATTTATTTTTAGATAAATAATTGAGAAAATTATTCATTGACAGATAGAAAAGAATCCCATTAAAATTCTAAATGTTATTTACTTCTTTTCTTTTTCTGAATCTTTTTTTTTTTTTAATAAATTTATGATTTGTATGATACATTTATTAGATTTCGTAACGCTTTAACATTTTTATGGTTTGATTTAATTTTTGTTTACTTCGTTACCAATCGCTGTCATTGCTTATTGTTAGAAAATGCATTGTATTTTCATTATTACTAAAATTAATTTTTTTTGTACTCGTTTTTTTTTTCCATGATTTTGCACGATTTGTACGATTTTGTCCGAAATTTCTCCTATATATATTCAAAATTGAATGTCATATGGGAAAACGGGTATACGTGCATTTCGTCAGGTGGTGCCCTTAATGAACATTCACTTGAATGATATTAAGCTTCGGCCTTGACCTCCAGTATTCCGCTACTGGTTCTTGACCGCTTCCGAGACTTCTACTCTCTCTATGCGCTGTGCGACTTTGCATCCTCTAGAGGCGGCGTTGCCAGAATTGTTCTTCTTTCTTTTTTATCTTATATGCAATTTGACATCAGATCTAGTACCATTGTGATAGATTGTGCTAAAATTTCCTAGAGCTGATGCTAATCAACATTACCGTTTCCGTTACCGATTGATGTTAAATCAGCATTAATATTCACGGCTCAGTCGATAACGTCAATTCCTAATCTTAAATATTGTAATTAAACCGAAACTAGATATATTTTCCAGTCCAAATCTGGTTTAGGGAGCCTTTACGCATTTTTTAATTAAGAATAAATATCTTTTACAATTTGCATTACCTCTATTTTGAAAGTATATAAGATCTAATAACACGTTTTGTATCATTTAAAGAATAAAAACCAAAATCTTCGGACAACAGCGGTCATTTTGTAAAAAAAATCACACCTAAAAACATAATTTGTTTATTAACTTTGCACGAAAACAATACAAATAAATATTTTGAATTTGTTTAAGTGATCCTATCACATAGAGAGCATCCAAAAATATATAATAAGAACATTGATCCAAATAACTTGTAGTGATTTCTTTGAAGTTTTAATAAGCTCCAAAACAGTGTATCATTTTTTGTATTTCAGGCATTATAATTTAAATCCGGATTAGTTTTTTTGAAAACGTACATATTTTATATGTTCGTTATATTTTCAATTGTTTCTTATTGTATATTTTCTCCTTTTTCATTTTTTATTTTTTGTATTTGCCATTTACATCATTTCTTAAGTTGATTAGCATGCGGTTGAAGAAAATTTTATTTGAAATAATTTTTGAACTATTAGTCTATTATAACATTAAATTTTATAAAACTGACGATAATCACGAATATTGCGACTTTTTATATATATATATATATATTTTTTTACACATGTTTATATTTTTAGTATTTCATATATTTCTCTATTTATGTGATTTTGACAAATTATATTTTCAGAAATTTCTCATTTAAAAACATTAAAATATTATATAAATAAAACAAAGAAATAAATTAAAGATTATATTATCTTTCCATAGGCAAGAAATAAAAAATAAATATTCTAATTACAAAAAAAAAAAAAATTCTTTATTTATAAACTGACGAAATTAAAAAAGAAAACAACAACAAGATTATAAGATTATATAAGATTATCAGAATCAGTGGCGTAGCTAGAAATTTTGTTCCGGGGGGGGGGGGGGCTCCGGGTTTCACTATATATATATATTTATAGGGAACAGGTAAAAAACCCGAAATTCAATTCGATAATTTCGGGGGGGGGGGGGGGGGGGGGGGGGGGCCCCCCCGCCCCCCCCCCCTATGTTGCCATTCGATAACTATTTTGCACTATAGCATTGTATCTTTAGTGTAACTACTTACAAAAAATCCAAAAATAAAATAGAAAAATAAAAAATTGACAAATATATTATAAATAAAACACAGGGTCGGGGTGAAAAGCACGTGTCATGTTACGTACAACAGTTTGTGTTCACGTAAATCATTTATTATTAACATTATCATTGTAATGAACTTCATTACCTCAATTCGGTTTTCGACGGTACTGTCAATCTTCAAAGTCATGATTAATATGAGCTTTTAGGGTACAGGTTACAAAATATTTATCAACTTAGGGAAATCTGTGTCGTTACACTTGATTAATTTTGACGTGCAATGACTTGAAGAGAGGTTAAGGTCGTAAGTCGCAATAAGAAAAGATCCTGGAAATTATGTTGTTGTTAATCGATTTTTATTAAAAACAAGTGCTTATCAAAGCTTTATACAGTGTCGACGGAAACTCCTCGTCATCCGAATACATAAAGCTGCGAAAGTTTCTCCGGATTGGCCTTCTTAAAAAAAAAACAAACTATCCTTCGTTACCGACTACATTCAAATCCGTTCGCAGCTCGACATGTTAGATTATACATGATAGTACATATATATGTATAGTAAGAACGAACCGTCGATACATTTTTCTCGCATAGTTCGGATGTTCATAAACGTAAATTATTGTACAAAATAGATACATATTTATAACAAGATATACCTATGAAATAAAAAAATTCGCTTAACCACGAAGTTATCTAAAATGTTCGTAATATTAATTACACACGTCACATGCACTCGTCCCATTTTCACCGTCGATATAAGAACTGCTAAAACATGGAGTAATGTCCTTTCGTAAATATTGTCCAGAGTGACGTGATAACAGGTAATGACGGATTGCGACGATCCGTGTGAGAAGTTGAAAACAGTATACAAACATTCGCTAATTGTAAATCTAGTAACACTTTTGCGCAGTCGCACTCATACTCTCAGTCATTCTTGTAAATAAAGGTACGATCTCATGCAACGCTAAATTCGAGCGTCAAATGCCAAAGTTCAATGGTCCTCGACAATAAACAATGAGTATATGAACGAAATTCGTCGCTAGCGTCGCGCGTTAATTCGCACCTTAAATGCTTGTCGCCCGAATCCAGCGTCGCATGAGAACGCAGCTTCTAAAGATATGTAATTGTTATTGTTATCGACGCACTATCGACAAGCGTCATCGATTCATTCGTCGAGTTTAGAGCGTCGATAATGCGTGGATACGTGCCGAAGCGGCGATTACCCAATTGAAGCACACTTTGACGAATTCTAAAAGAGCTCGAAAGTTTCATAAATTCCTGAAGTATTCGAAAGCACTAACATTCGCGATGAACTTTTCGAACTCTCACGCTGACTGGGTATACCAATTTGAATCGCCGCTCCAGGACTCATTTTTATGCGATTTCGTCGCGTGCTCTCATTCATCTTGACGAAATGTCCGTAATAATAAAAAAAATTTCAATAAATAATAAGTTCACGAAGACAATTGGTGTCAATTTTTAGGACTGCTCTCACGGTAGTCATTGTCCTTCGCTGTCACTGTCGCTCTTATCTGTAAAAACGGGAAATAACCGTAAATATTAGCACGAGTTAAGAATGAAGAGTCGTTCCAAAAACAATTCTTGAACATGTATATACATACCTTTCTTGCCGGGATACGCGTGGCGTTTCAGTCTGTCATAAAGATCATCCTTTGTTCCGTAAATGCTCGCATTTGATCGAGCGAGACTGTTCATCTTTCCATTGTGTAGACTCTCTGTAAAAATTCACAATCATTAATTTAGCAGTTGTCGTGTCGTGTAATTAATATAAAGTCATTTGCATAGTCGAAAGAATTCCAAAATGTTATGTTAGATGCACGTGAATTCTTGTGAATTACAAAAGAAATTTTTTTCCATGATAACATGTTAAAAGTCTCAACAGAACGTAACAAGTTAATTCGATAAATTTATTAACTTATACTTGAACAGGTAGTTCAAACATCCTTCCTTTACCTTTCATGTACGTTTCATTATAGAAGTTTGGCATTTCCCAACCATCTTCTTCATCGTCGTAGTAATGGGCATACGTGCTATGATGCGATGGTGCAATGGATTCCGCGTACGGCGTTGGTGCTCCGTAATAGAAGTTGACTTGTGACCCATTTTGATCAGTTGCTGGTGTCATCATCTTCTTGGGTTCCTTCTTTCTCGAAGACCTATAAATATGTTTTTTTTTGCATTATGAAATATTTTAGAAACATTCACTAATGAAGAAATCACGTATTAACGAAGAAACCCGTTAAGAGTAAAGGGATGCGGACTACAGGACATTACGATAAAAAACCTAATCTTACCTAACGCAGATCATCCAGACGAGCAGAACGATGAAGATAATGAGGATAACTCCACCAGCTATGCCGCCGGTGATGTAGAAGAATTCAGATTTTTCGGCGCAACGTTTGCCAGTGAAGCTTCCGCTGCATCTGCAAGACGGTTGACCTCTGGAATCCTTGAGACAGACGCCTTCGTTGTCGCAATAACCAAGACAAACGTCCACGCATTCCTTTCCAGTACCATTGTATCCTGGTTTACACTCGCATTTGAAGTCGCTGGTTTCCGGAATGAGTAAGCAACGAGCATTTGGATCGCAATGCATCTTGTCGCCATTCTTCTCACACGGATTCGTACATTCGTCTACGGCAGTCTGCAAAGAAATATTTCATGATACAAATGTTGTAATAAAATATGATTTATAAGTTAGTCTCGTTCGACCGCACTTACAGCTGCTGGTTTTTTCGTGCTCGTATTCGGTGGACAGGGTATGCAGAATGTTTGTTGAGATTCGGGTTGATAAGTTCCCTTCTTACATTCAAGGCACTCGTTGAGAGTGGCATTGAAATGAGTTCCGGGATCACAGACAGGTAGCGAACATTCTTCGACCGCAGCTGATCCAAGTTTAGGCGTAGTTCTTCCAAGTGGGCAAGCTTGACAAGCTGCCTGAACACCCTGAGTTCGGTAGGTTCCCCTTGGACATGGTTCACACTTTCCTTCAACGGCGAGTTGTTGTCCGGAACCGCACTCGTCTCGGCACTCTTCGCGAGAAACAGCTTCGGCAGTTCTCGTTGTTTTGCCGAGTCCACACAAAAGGCACGAGAAGCTTCCTTCATTGGGTTGATAGAATCCATGTCCGCAGCTTCGGCAGAGTCCAGCAATATCGTCATAGAATTTTCCAGCTGGACAACGTTCTTTGCAATCAGCAGCGCTTCTTGCACCGGGTCCGATGGTCACGCTAGGACGTCCGGCGATTACTGGACACGAGCTACATTTCAATTGTCCGGATTCGCTTTGGTAGGTACCTACCGGGCAGGACACGCATTTCTTGGTGGATTCCTCGTAGAAGGTTCCAACCGCACAGGGAACTGTAAAGTTAAACATTCGATGTAAATTTTATTTGCAATATTAAAGAAAACAATGGTAAAAAAAAAAACAAAGAAATGCAAATGCCTGTACTAACCGCAATCGGGCGCCGTTACTACTTGTCCGACGGGGCAAGCATAATCAGATTCCAGAACCAAAGAAGCTGGGTCAGCGACAGTATCTGGAAGAATGTCATGGACGTCGAATTGATCTTCTTCAAGAATCAACCTCTCGAGTAACGCTTGCACAGTTGCCCTTTCGTTAGAGTTAGCATTCAAGATTGGATCACTGAAACAAAAATAGATCTTTAAAAATGCGAACAAAGTTAAATCCTCTTCGTTATTTCCTTTGTTATCCCTGTTATCCAAGGCTGAATGCGAGTATATACAGCTCTCATCTGCATTTTTCCAAATCAATATAATACACATAGATGCTATAACGATTCAAACGATGATAAATAAAACATCCTGAATCCCTTTACTTGATATATCCTTATCCTGTCCTACAGTATGTTTGCTAATATGGGCCGCCAAAGTTACTGTGTTTTTAGTTTTGCTTACTAGGTAGGATGTTAATCACTTATGATAAATATATGAGCGGTAAGAGGATTAATGACTAAATTCTGCGCAATAACCAAAGAGAATATGAATTACTGGGTTAATTAACAAGTTAATCGAATATAGAACTGCTGAGGTAATAGTAAAATAATACGATAAATTTGCCATGACTGATTCTAGAATGTTAAGAGGACCAACATGTAAGTTCGTGCAATTATGAAGAAGGATTAAAATGATAAGGTTATTTTGTATAATCGTTAAACGACTTTGTCTATGTTACAACTATTGTAAATGTTAAGACAATTTCCAATTATACGATAACAATCATACTACTAATGTTGGTATGATTTCTAGTAACTAAATATCCGTAATCCCATTAGCGGCGGTTAAACCTGCAAAGTCTACAGCTTTAAGTGATACCCGCGGCGAAAGCTATATCTTACTTTATCGCCGGGAACGATATCTCCATCTGGTAGGTGTCGCTGCCTTGGCGGGCTTGTCTTGTTCTATGATGCAAAATTCGCAACATAAACTAAAACTTTCTATTGTGATCTTAACATTTGAAAGAACTAAATTGCATTTAGTGCTTTATTGACACACTTTTTGGTAATCGTTATCTGGACATTATTTAGCATTCAATGTTTTAAGGCAAAAAAAAAAAAAAAAAACACGAATAGACCTAAAGGCCGGGGCACATACATAGGCAATATCAGATATATCCCTAGTTGTTCGAGTGCGATGGTCACATTGGACGTCGATTTTCAAATCTCTACATTCCCGAGTTCCTGCGATGAAACACAAACGAATAAATGAAATGTCATTTCAGGGAAATTGCATAGAAATTCATTTTAGATGTCACTCATAGTTGCCACAAAATTAGGGTACTACAACATGTGTTGTACAGAAAAAATGTTAGAATGTATTTTACCTTCATATGAATTTGAGCAGAAGTTCCAATCTCTGTTTAGTGAATTAACGGCACTGCGAACCTTTTGTTTGAGTACTTCTTGTCCAGCTTCATTACATAAAACTGAGGTGGGGAAATTCATTTTGATCTTAAATACACGCTGTGCTGAGGTTGCGCCTGAAAGTAAATCGAATATAAATTAATTATTGATCAAGTTGAACAAATCCCACATGTTCTAAGACTACGGCTGTCCTTCAGCTGGGTATGAGGAAGCAAACTTTGTATTCGATTGAACGAATGAATTAAAGAACTGGACAACTTACTTGTACAAGCTGGATAAATGAGTGGAAGGCCAGGGTTAGTTGTTGGGCGCCAGAATCCTTCAGCTCCGCAAGTATAAAATTTGGGAACTTCCTGTGAGAAGTGCAGTCCAGGATTACATGCAATTTCGCAGACTTTGAATTGTCCTCCGGAGCCCCAGTCCTTACATAGCTGGATACCACCGATCGGATCTGCAAGTTCTGGACAGAAGTCATCTGAAAAAAGAATAGTAATGTAGCGAAGATTTAAATCAGTTATTTTCAAAACAGGAAATTGACTTCTTGTTGATTTGTAACTTACAGAGAACGTAAACCTTAAAGTTGCAACTGGCTGAATTTCCTGCCTGATCGTACGCAACATAGCCGATATCGTACGATCCCCACAGAAGGGTTTGACCAGAACGATGTCCACTCTTCTCTACAACCCTGACAACACCAACGTTATCGCTGAACTTAGGTTCGTCCCAAGTGACGATTGAAGATCCATTCGTGGCAATGACCCACAGATCGCCGGGGCAATGTTCGACTTTCGGAGGCATCTTATCGGCTTCCAGTTGTTGGCATTTGGAACCTCCATAACCTGGCATGCAGACTCGTTGTCCACAGTGAGACGGTGCAATTCGTTCTACGCCTCCAATAGTTTCATCGTAACCAGACCATGTAAGTATGAGTCCTTGGTACAAAACTGGTTCAGTGCGACAATCTCGTACTTGTTTTTGAATTTCGTTAGTGACGTGAAGGGCACGGTCCCAGACCTGTACTTTTGTAAGATGCCCGTGGAATCCAGATTCAGTGTATCCCTTGAGATTTTCACTTTGTGGTTTACCCAAAACTGGCCAGGCGCTGAAATAGTGAATTTAATTAAACACATTGCTTTCATGTTATTATTACCTACGATCTAAGCTAAATATGAGTAAAGCTTACTAAGATGGAAGATTTCGTCCGCTTCCATAACCTTCTGTTTTACTAGCTATCAAGCCTTCAGTGATAAGGATGAGCTCGCCACTATTTTCTCCATTCCAAACAATGGCAACATGATGCCACTGTCCGTCATTGATCGTGGCGTATTCTCTAAATGGTAAATATACGTCTTGTAAGTCGTGGAAGAGTGATACTTGAATTCCATTACTATGAGCCTGAATCATTGGTCTGCGATTTGTTGGAACATAAGGCGAGCTGAAACAAAATATAAAATTTCAGATGACACGATAATAATATATTTATCGTATATAAATATGTCACAACGAGCGCAATTTACCTGACTGCGTAAAGGGTGAAGAAAACGCCTGCATCTTCCTTATTAAAGAGCTGAACCCACATTGCGACGGTCAAACTCTTTTTACCGCCAGTAAAGAATGGAATGGTTTGACTTGCGCTACTGCGACTGGCATCACTGAAGTAGAGATCGTAGTCAACTTGAATTGCTGGAAAAAAAGTACATGTTATATGTAATACGTCTGTTGTATTAATAATCGCACAATCATGAAAATGTTTGAGATTAAAGTCTTACATTTTCTGCAATCGTCCCCAGTTAAATTGAATGGACATTGGCAGAAGAACTTTCCGGTAAGATCGATACATGTTGCTGAAGGTGGGCATGAATTCTCTTTGCAATCAATTATGTCCTCTTCACATGTTTTTCCTAAAATAATTTAATATTTTATATCAGTAATTGACTTCAACAACTTATTAGGTAATTCATCCTTTTCTTTATAATTATTTTTTATCTTACCGGTATAACCTTCTGGACAGATGCACGTGAATCCTGATCCATTATCGACACAGGTAGATCCATTTTTACAGGCGCCAGCTTGACATGCGTCGTATTCGTACTGGCAGCCGATTCCAGTGTAATCATCGGGGCATGTACAATTGAGTCCCGAACCGAAGTCTTGGCAACGACCGCTATGCATACACGGGTTCCCAATACAACGCTCCGGAGCTGTTTCGCAACGTTTTCCATCTGTTCCTGACGGGCATCTGTAAAGAACGTAGACATTTAATAATAAATTTGAATAGCTTAAACAGTTAAAGTTCGTCGACATTTTATTTCAAGTTATTTCATATTATGTTTCGTTATGGTTATGTACTTACACACAGAAAAAGTCTTGGAATAGATCTACGCAGGCAGCGTCATTCTGGCATGGTTTATTTTGGCAAGTTCCAACATCAATTTCGCACATATTTCCAGTCCAGCCCTCAGAACACATGCATTTGAATCCTCCAACTTCATCTCGGCATGTTGCTCCGTTAAGACATGGGTTAGAGAGGCAATCATCAATATTTGTTTCACAAGTGACTCCCGTAAAGCCTTCTCTGCATTGGCATACGTATTTATTATCCAAATCAACGCAGTGTTCGGTACCAATTGGACTGCATGGATCGCTGAGACACTCGTCAATTTCCGCCTCGCATTGAAGCCCAACAAAGCCTGGTCTACATTTACAAACGAATCCTTCGAGTTGGTCAAGACACGTTCCACCATTCTGGCATGGTTTTGAAACACAATCATCAATGGTATGTTGACACTGTTTTCCAGTGTATCCAGGTTCGCATGTGCACGAGTAGTCGTCGATTCCGTCAATACATTGTCCATTATTTCGGCAAGGTTTGCTTGAACATTCGTTAATGTTAGTCTCACATGCTGCACCGCTCCAGCCTGGATGGCAAATACATTCGTGGCTAAACAATTTGTCCACGCAAATGCCATTCAAGCATGGGTTTCCAGAGCAAAGATCAATCTTTTCATGGCATCGCTTGCCTGTAAATCCAGCTGGGCAGTCGCAATTGAAATCATCCACTAAGTCAGTGCAGTTGGCGCCTAACAGGCAGGGCCGCTCGGCACAATCATCGGTGTTAATTTCGCAACTTTGACCTTCCCAGCCTGGTAAACATTCGCATTTATAACGCCCTTGTTGCAGAGCAACGCAGCTTCCACCGTTATTGCAAGGATTTCCGCTTGTTGTGCAAGGGTTGATGGTAATATCACAATCTACTCCCGTGTATCCAGATCTACACAAGCACGTGTAATTATTGAATCCAGGTTCGTCTTTGCACATTGCTCTTTCCGGGCATGTGTCATTCTTACAATCTGATTTCTCTTCTTGGCAATTGATTCCGTTGTATCCGTTGGCGCATTGACATCTGTATCCTTGAGGTAAATCTATGCAAGTTGCTCCGTTGTAGCACGGTTGAGACGCGCATTCATCGATATCAATTTCGCATCGTCTTCCCGAGAAGCCAGCAGGACAGAAGCATTGCAAACTATGTCCCATCGGGACGCACAATCCACCGTGTTGGCATACTTTTTCTGTACATTGAATAGGTTTGCACTCCTCTCTTCCAACCGCACCGGGTCCATCGGTGTACATGTTCGTCGGGCATTCCATGCAAGTTGTCGCTCCGTGCTGCGGTTGATAGAAGTCCTTGGGGCACTGGGCGCAAGGCGCTAGACCAGAGTCCGAGTACATTCCCGGAGCACACTTGGCGCGACAACGATCTTTGCCAGGAGATGCAGGTTGGTAAGTGAAAGTACCAGCTGGACAAGTTTGACAGTCTTTAAAGCCGCCGAGTGGAGGTTCGCCGCTGTAACTATTTCGTGGACATTCCAAACATGGCACTAAACCAGTCGGGGAATAAGTACCGTATCCACAAATCGGAATGCAGTCATCGATGCCTTTAGAACCTTCTTCTTTAGTGTACGTTCCGAAAGGACATCTTAAACAAGAACCTTGACGATCGCTATTCTGATAGAATCCTTTAGGACATGAGGTACACTGTTTCTGTTTTTCACCAGCATAAGTACCTGCAGGGCAGTGCAAGCATCGAGGAACATCGTTGGTATCCATGTTCAGTACCTCACCAATGCTGCACGT
This sequence comes from Trichopria nigra, assembly GCA_030522945.1. NCBI lineage: Eukaryota > Metazoa > Arthropoda > Insecta > Hymenoptera > Diapriidae > Trichopria > Trichopria nigra. Next base: position 11,709 of record JAPYZR010000819.1, read on the forward strand.
AAATCCTCGTGAAATCGTAGATTTCAGAGCACGAAGTGGAGGACATTGATTGCCAATTGACGAGACATTCAGTAAAGGATCAATGACAGCGCTGGCGTATGGAACTGATAGATCGAAAATGAGACTCAAAGTTGAGCCGCAAAGATCGTATAATTGAGGTTGCTTGATTGCTGGAACGATGGATAGAATAAAGTCCATCTTCAGAAGATTTTCTTCAACTAACGAGGGCAGAGATCGCACGAATGAAACATTCATATTGACGTTGACAGCGGAACAACGTTGAGTTAAAATAGTATTTAATTTCGAATAGTACTGCGCCATGAGATCTTGATATTGCGGTAAGCATGGTCGAGAAACAGCTCCATTCGCTCGATACGTGACAGATGCGACTACGTGATAATCAGCTTGTTGAGTATTCTCCGATACACAATCGGAAACGATAGCTGACGGCTGCCAATGTTTCGCAGCATCACACGAGAACGTTTTGACAGGTGCGCCATCAGTGAATCGATAGCCCGATTTACAAGTAGCGATGCATTGTAATCCTTTATCGTTTGGTAGGCACTTCAATCCACCATTTGCTGGTGGCTTAAGTTCCCAGTCAACACAAGGAGTCGCTTGGACGGATACTTGGAAGTGACAATAAGCTCGATTGCCACTAGAGTCGGTGGCGTAAACTGTTACGTTCTCAAAACCACCGATTGGTATGACAGCGCGTTCGGGTACGAACGTGATTTTAACTGGACCTGAAGCATCGGTTGTATTGATCCTACGACGTGTTTCATTAAAGTTAACAGAATAACTATTTTGTTTATCGACGAGTTCGATGACATAGCTTTGTGGGCAGCTTAGTTTTGGTGGAGTCACATCAGGTACTGTAATGTTGATTTCGCAGATAGCTACGTTTCCGTCATAATCGTAGGCGATATATTTAACAACTGTGTCCTCAAATACTCTTATCGGTGTTTTGAAACTCGGCGGTTTGACTTCGAGCCTTGCGATACTGCCGCTATTATCAATAGCAGTAGGTTCTGTAAAGTTGACCGGAAGCAATCCACCGTCTGGTCCCTTTTGTACCATAATGGGCTGTTGGGGGCAGTTTTGGAATACCGGTGGCTCGTTGTCGACGCAAGGTGAAAACCCGTAATCATAGCCAAGTAGTGGCTCGACAAGTGGCTCTTCACATCCCATCAGCTCGAATTTCAAGCAAGCGTTGTCCATGTAGCTAACAATTCCTAGGATAACAAAACGTGCTTGAACGTACTTCGGTAAAGTAATCATTGCCAATTCTCCATAATTTCCGGGATCGCGCATTGTTAGGTTGAAGTTAGGGAAGTAAACGACGTAATTTTCATTTTCAGATTGTTTGTAGAAGAAACGAATTTCAGTGGGTCTTCCGACAATATCATTCGTTACCACGCCTTTGACCAAAATTGCTTTAATTCTGTTTACTCGTCCTAGATCAACGCTGACATAAGTGAATGCCTCTTGTTTACCGCACCATCCAGTAACGGAATTCAATCTGACATTCTTTGCTTCATAATTGGGCCTCTCTGATGTCGCATTTATCGCGGAGTCAGGAATTCTACCAGATGCTAATCCTAATGGTTTCACGACTTTGCATTCTGGTTCTCGTAAGCAAACGATTGGTCTTGGGTTAATCAAAATGAAACCCGGTTTGGTGCATCCAAACTGCACCTCAGAACCTTGCTCGTAACTTCTGGCAACTTGGTAACCATCACTTGGTCTTCCTGGATCATCACAGACGGGGCCTTCGCATCTGAGATTGCCAAAGTCCCAAACACCATTTGCCTGGCAGCGGACGACGTTATCGTGTCGATTGGTCTGCCCGGCAAGCTTAAAGGTATCTTGACAACCAAAGAAGAAAGATGATTGATATTTGGTATCATCGTATAGTCCATATTCAGCACCGGGGGTTGGAAGTGGCTTTCCGCAATCGGCTCGAGGGCAGGCGGGTGTCATACCTGATAGCCAATAATTTGGGTAGCCTGGTTTTGGATCGTAAACACATTGTCGGAAACCGGACGTTGCAGTATTACGCAACGATTTTCCGTTAATGGTGCACTTTAGAGTAACATTTTGCTTGAATGGTACTAACACGCTTGTCTCATCTGATCGAAGGACGGTAAGACCTTCACCCTTGTCGTCCGGTAACGATACGCATTTGGCATCTGGAAAAGATGTATATTTTTAATTCATTTAATTGATAACTATAGATATCAGTAAAGGAATGAAAACTTTACGATTCTTACATTGACATTCGGGTGTGGTACCATTCCATATACCTCCGGAGGTGCAAAGGACTGCGGAAGAACCAGCTAGAACATAACCGAAATCGCACTGGAATTTGACTAGGTCACCAAAGTGGAACTGAGTCTGAAAATGATAGAACATGAAGGTATAGTTTAATATATATAGAATGAGCATAAATCTTTATGGGTATAAAAAATATTTTCTGACACATTGCAAAGCATTTTATGGATATTACGCCTACCTTTGTTGAAAGAATTTTGCCATTTTCTGGGGCCGGTAAGGCAGGGCACATTACTGGAACACACGTCTTATTCCTTTGGAAAAGATCTTCATCTCTTTGACCAGTTTCAGATTTTTCAATCATGAATCCAGCCGTTCCATTTTCTTTGTAGAGTTCAAATCCAGTATTGCACATGCAGGAATAACTTCCCGGATTGTTTATACATTTTTGGTGACATCCGCCGTTCTTGATAGCGCATTCGTTGATGTCTGTACATTCCAATCGCGTGCAACCCATTATTTCCAATTTTAAGCAAGGTGCACCTACATAATCTTGGATTCGGAAACGAACGAATCGTGCCTCAATTGGAACAGGAAGGTTCAGAACAGAGAGTGTAGCTTCGAGAATTCGAAATTCTACCGGAGTGCCGTCAGGATTAGTGTAATCTTTGAATACATCGGTTAAATCATCCGTGTATTGTATTCGAACAGCTCTGGTAAAGGCAATATTTCCATCGTTACGGGCAACCACCTGAGTGCGGAAGCCTCGAATGACAGTAGGCGCTTTCATATCAATCATAGCCCAATTCGCACCGGGTTCGATGCTATTTCCGCACCATCCGTCGCCATTATTCAAACGTATACCCTTCAATTACAAAATATTCATAGTCAATTAACCACATACGTTAATAATCATAAAACCAGTTCTTAAAATTCCATTTGGTTGTTACTTACAGTTTTCGAATATCCATTTTCGGAACTAGACACAATTATAGATTCGTCAGGTATGCCTCCATTAATGAGACCAAGGTCTCCAACTGGGCGACATTCCAGGGTTGCGGAAAAGCCTGGTTTACATTTGCACGTAAAAGCTCCAGGTGTATTGATGCACTCCGTCGATGCTAAATCGCACTGGCTTGATGCACACTCGTTGATATCTGATAATATGGTCATATGTTAGTGTGATATTAATAATATGTAAATTACGTATAGTAAGTGACTGGCCGAATATTTTTAGATATTTACCATCGCATGTTGGCACATTTTCAAAGTACTGATTAGTACCGCATTGAATCAGGTTGGATCCAGTCAGTTTGTAGCCTTTGTTGCATTGCACTCTGGCATCATCTCCAAAATAGTATTCTCTAGTAGGATCGACCACGAAACCATTTTTAATGGAAGGTAGTACTGGACACTTTGCACCTGATAGAACGTACACGTATAAAGTTAAAAATAAGTTTTGACATCAATAAAAATGATGTAAGTTTAAAGTTAGTCTCTACGTACGTGAACAAACTGGCACATTATCGGACCACGTTCCATTGCTCATACAAAGAATCACAGGATGTCCGCTTCGCACGTAACCAGGTTCGCATTCGAATCTTACGATTGTTCCATAACTTCGACCACCGCCATTAAGGACCGTCACGTTGGCGTACGGCGCTTCAGGAAGTGGTGGACATTGCGAAGCTATAGAGGAAGGAAATAATGTGATTAGTCAATTATTTTAGACATCATAAGCAATGTATGCAAAACGAACATTGAAACGTACCAAGACATGATGGTTTTTTCTCCCACATCCCATCTGCAAGACAGGAAACCTTTTCCGTTGGTTTACCGGATAGAAATGCGAATCCTGCGTAGCATTGGTAAGTGGCCACTCCGCGATACGTGACGTTAGATGACCCGATGGAAAATCCGTTATCGATTTGCGGTACTGGGCCGCAATAAACTTCTTGACACTTGGGAATATAATTTACGGACCAATTTCCGCCTGGAAGACATTCTGTTGTGATTTTCAATTTTCCAGTCGCGAATTCTTGACCGAGTAGACACGAGAAAGTGACGACGGTGCCAAAGGCTGTGTCGCGACTCGAAGCCAGAGCTCCTTGTCCCGGTTGCAACGGTGGGCAATCTGTAAACGGATCATGTAATTGAAACTGTGAACATTTTTCCGCGATATGATTAAATACAAATACCAACCGGCTGAGAACGAAGCTTGCCATCCAGAACTGCTGTGCAGAGCGTCCGAGACGAATCGAATCATCATTTCTCCACTTTCGGCAGTTAATGTAATTTTTGGCCGTGTATTGGATGTAAATCCATTTCCAGAATGGAGCCGAAGACCATTGGTGTTCGGACCGTCGTAGACCTGTACGTAATCAGTTTTGTGGACGTTGAAATTGACGAATTTCAGTGAAAGAGCGCCACCTTCTGGATTTTTCACTCTGTACAAGCACTCTTGATTATTTGGATAATCATTAAGATTGTACGAAGGGGATTGAACGGTTCCGTTTCGTGCTATTATGGTTGCTTTGCAGCCCTGCGTGTAACGAATGCTAAAGCCTCTCCTGGAATCCCCTAGACTCGTTTTGAAATACAAATAGAGGCTGTTGCCCGTAGACATTATCACTTTTGGATTGTTCTCCGACTGTCCAGTTATTCTCGCAATCGGTCGGCTTTTCGGCGAATCTCCATCCCTGATCAAAATGTAGTCGCGATTCAATTCCAGTTCCAAATCTTCGATCTATAAAAAGAATTACAATCATTAACCCAATATTATTAAGGATTAAACGGATGTTTAATTAATTCTAAGCGGGCATCCTAAAACTATTCGTGATATTTTGCGTAGTATTCGTACCTCCAAAGATAAAATTCGTCCAGGTTGTGCCTGGATGATGTACAGGCATTCCAGACCTCCGGGATAGTGTTGTGGGTAACCCGGAGAAGTCAAAATTTGACCTTGAGGCGTTGCTCTCAATGTACCGCCGCATGTCTTTGGCTCGGTTTTCCAGGAGGCTCGGAAGCCTTTCCGTTCTACCGATCCATCAGTACTGAACTTGATGATCATGAAATTCGACGCGGAGACGAAAAGTTTGTTACTGATATCCTGCTTGCCGGAGAGAGTCGCCAAGTTGACTGATGTTTTTTCAGTTCGACCGCCCACCAGGATTTGCACGATATCGAAGCTCTTCTCGGTCTCGAATTCTTGGAACTAATTAAGTAACAAAATAATTCATCAATTCATTTGTTTGTATTTGATTACATTGTCCTGGATGTTCAATGAAAATAATGCTAAATGAGGTTGGATAATTTAAATGACATAAAAGTACCTGAAGAAGAATGTTGTGCCCCTGCGGACCCTCGAGAGTCCATTTGCAGTTGCTTAGCGGAGCGTATTTTTGTGGATAATTAGGACTTTCTACAACATCCCCACTACTCGCCATGTAAAACTGGCAGTTGTTCGGGCAGTCTATTTCATCGGAATAATCCCCGCAGTCGTCTTGCTTGTCGCACTTGAATGCGTTGTTAATGCACTTTCCGTTGGAGCAGTGGAAAGATCCTATTAATTAAGGACGAACAATGAATGCATGTGCGCGACGGTAATTTGATTTTCATTAATTAGTATATTGACGTAAGTATTTGCATAAGTTAATTACCAGCAGGACAGGCTTTGGCGCGGCACATGAATGGAAGAAGAGACTCGCACGTCGTTAACTCCCAGGATTGCTGTTGAGAGTCGTTGACGATTACGTCGACGCATTCACCAGACCGTGGATTTGGCTGCTTGGGCGCCCAAAAACCTATATAACCACATTCCATGTTATTTACCTACATTATCGGCGATTAAATGGATCAAGTCCACGACATCCAAAGTGAATGAACTCTGTCCAAGACTACACGCGATAATTGGCTCGTTTATTCGTAACATCCTGATTATTTTTGGTGATGATAAGCGAAGTGGACTCGTGTAAGGAAGCTAGCTGTATAATAGGTAGTTTTACAATTCTATTCTGTGATTTGTATAGAATAGGCTTTGAGACGGTTCAGTTTAGGACGATAAGGAACGAGGATTGGCCTTAATTAAATCGTTACTAGGATGGAAGTTATCGGCCAATTTGTTTCGTAATTTATTCGTCGCGCCTCTTGTAATCCTAGTAAAAAAAAAAGACTTTGGACTTTCATCATTATGCAAATGGCGTACTTGGTCGGCGCCGGAATCAGATATACGTAAATTGCAAATGCCGGTAGACACGCAGCGCGTGAGTTTCTGGGCATCACGGTGGGAAAAGTGTGTCTTCGTGCCGAGTTCCGCATTTCCGCGACCTGGATATACCGAATGCGAAACAACGACCGTATCGAGCGAACGTCGACCAAGATTTACGATTTGCTCTAAAATCTAATATGTGCGAGGGGGGTAGAGGTAACGATTTATCGCTCAACATTTAATTCGAGGCTCGTACGGCGATGACCGACAGATTTTAAGATGGAAAGTTAGTTAGTTAGTCAGTGCGTACTTGTTCGTATCGGATTTTGAATTTCGTTAGTCTCGCGTTGAAATTCTAGTCTTTTGAAGAAAAGAGAAATGCGTCTACGTCTTGACAAACAATTTCACGTTCTAAGTATTATTCAAGGTTGGGCTTAACCCACTGGTCTAAAAATGAGGCGCGCTCACGTTTAAACACTTTTACGAATGTAAACGAAAATAAAGCGGCTGAAAGTCCTGATCTCTCTTTCCATGTAATGAAGTACGACAATTTTTGCGACAGGAAGAGAAAAAACAGGAGAATTATCGCGACTACGACTACTGTCCTCTTCTGGCTTTCGAACGTTTTGCTTCGATTTCCAGAAGGCGAACCTGCAATCACCGGGGCCGTCCTGTACCGATTTAAATTGCGGACTGCAGCATTGTCGTTCGAATGACTGTAATTATTTTACAATCGTCTTCGCCGAGCCTAATGAGCGTATCGCGGATTTCAGTTTCGATGCGACGCAATAGGAGAACGGAGCACTGATTTGTCCGTTACGACACTTTTGCATAATGCGGCGTTGAACTTGGCGAACGACGCGTTTCGGTATCTAACTGTTCGTCCGTATTGGCTTTGTACAATTTGTAATATTTAATGAACAATGTAGGCAGTTTTCGCTGAAGGTTACCTGCATATTGGGAGATGATCGCGTCGGCAGCGGATTCCAGATTGTTGGTCCTGAGGTCGTCCAGGGACGCCAATCCCAACCAGTACCGATCCGCGTTCTTCCCAATCATCATGGCAGACATGTTGTTCTCCGCATAAGATTCCACGATCATCAGTTCGCTGCCGTACCTGTATACAGAAATGTTGCGATGGTCAGAAAAAAATGTATTTTTTATTTTTATTATGATCCCTTAATCAAAATGGGTATGAGACTATCGACGCATTAAACCGAAGGACCAGTCGAAGGAGAAATTCAACTTCAGACGTTACGAGAATTAATAAACAATCGTAAATGAATAAACGTTATACAAGGAACTTTACTGCGTTTCGAAACGTCGTAAAGTTTGATGGCTTCAAAACTGAATGGAAAGAATTTTCCGCACCTAGGATAAATTATGCAGACCCCCGACGCGTGACTTTCAATTGACCATTTGCGCATCTATTAACTTAATATATTTTTATGAAAATGGGAGCATATAAAAGAAAAAAAAATCTTTGGCAATTTAGCCGCGCGTATCGTGGGAAAATCATAGTACATATGTACGCAGAACTGCTCTGGAGATTACCTTCTGCATAGTTGCGCAGCCTTTTCCCATGAATGGATAATATTGAAGAATTTATAACAATGAATTCCCTTCAGCTCCCAGCCTGAAACATAAATAAATTCGTCGCATTAAAATCGAGCGCAGATATACGTCTTTGTTTTCTAATGTAATTGAAGACATGTATCGTTAATGGGGTTGTACTTGGTCGGTAAGTTTAAAAATATGGACTTTTCTTAAATGAAAGAATGAGAAAAGACAAATGTTAGACTAAAATAATCATGAACGATCCTGTAAACGCACATGTAACCTGTGACGTCACATTTACTAACTCCTCCAAGTATACATCAGTAATAAGTGATGTCTAAATCGGCTACTTAGATACGGTATACGCAAGTTGGATTAGATCAGGGTAAAAAGTCAGAATGTATGGTAACGTCCTACTTATAGGATTTAAATGAAAGAAAAAGTATGTTGCATTTTAATCGTAATTTTCAATTTTTATCTTCAATTTGACATTCAAAGATGTGACGGATTGAAAATGTAAAAACATTCTTTAAGGTTAAACTTTCGTGTATTCTGATAATGCTGAATGTCCTCCAAAAATTAAAGGATTCCTCCTACAATTATGTGCCTTTTTTAAACAAGGTCATCTTCCATCTCTTTTATTTTTATATGTAATCTCATCAAAGATGTTGCAAACCACTTCCTTCGCTGCTCTTATATATACAATTCTCTTGCACACTGTCTCTCTTTCTCTCTCACGTCCGAAGTACGTAACCGTGACCTATACGGATTAAGGATAGTTGCGGATAGTCCGGACACTCGACCTCGATCGTTTCTAGTGCGCGTGCGTGTACGCGCCGCGATTTATATATATGTGTGTGTGCATGAGCACATTTTATATATAAATACAACGGGGCCCAGGTAGGTCGGTAGGTTGGTAGTTTCACGTAGTGGAGAGTCGGAATTGTCCTCGGAGATTTTCCCCGTGGTCGAATAACATGTGACATCTGCAATAGCTCGACTCTTGACTTCTTAGCGTCAATCTTTTTTTTTTTTTTTTTTTTTTTTGTTAACATTGTTCCCAGCAATCGAAGTAAGCCTCGAACGGACCAAGAGCCTATATAGTCGGAGATCGGAAACTAGTCGATCGACTTCCATCTTCTTGTACTTTTTTTCCGGTCTTTATTTTCTACGCTCGTCGTATTCGAGAAAGGCGATCCATGTCACCTGAATCTTTGTATATTGGCCGAACGCTTCTTTAAGTTTCGACGATGTCAAGGTGAACGACCTTTCTCTTAAAAGCGTGCTCTAATCGGGTAACTCGAATCCAGCGATTCTTAAACGGGTTCTCGTCATTAATTATGCCGTAGCACTTGAGCTTTACGTGGGTGTTACTTTAGGTTAGGTTAGTTTAGGTCTGTTTTTCGTGACTTTGTGTTCGAAACCGAGTATCGTTTCACGAAGACACACGGTTGAAAGTATAACGGCTAAGAAAAGTATCGTGCATTGTTCGATGGTCTTATTTTCATCGCGTACAAAAAATTCCATTCTTCTGTTTTTTTTTTTAAATATTTTGTTTTTAAATATTTAATTCAGTGAACGTACGGAATAGAGAAGTGAAAGATTATTTGTTTTCAGTAAAAACAACAAAAAAAAAACAAAAAAAAAATAAAAAAAAAAAAAATAAGATTTTGTAGAAATAAAAGACGAATAACGTGGGAAATATTACACCACGTGACGTTTCAGGTCTGACTTTTATTTTTCAAAAGACCTGGCCTTTGAACCGAGCTCACGCCAGGATGGATATGATATATTAAGAAGAAAAAGGTGTCCCGAGCAATTTCAGTTACTCGGCATATAGAAGCGACTGGCAAATAAAGGATTAAAGTCCATTTAATTCAATCGAGTTCATAGTGCACTATTTGTTTTCTCCGCGGATGTTTCGTATATCCACGGGACGAAGAGCTGCGTAGAAGAGAGAGGAAAGAACGAACTCCATGAAAATCATGTATGCAAAGAAAGGTTAATTTTAGCATTCGGGATTCCGAGTCATAGTTCAGGAATGTCGTCTTATTCTCCTCCATATCCATCCTACCTTTTGCTTTTTCAATCTTCGGGCTATACGCCATGGAGAAACTTTCACATTACTATTTTTTTTGTACGTCCGCGTTCAAATTGCAAAAGGTGCGAGTACTTAAAGATATTTATACGCGCATTTACCATTGTAATACGAAGAATGTGTTGTGTTGATTTTTATTTCTTCAAAAAATTTCCGAGTAAAGTTCTGTTTAGTTTACTCTTGTGACGTATAGCGAAATTGTTCATGTTTACATGTAATAATGATCGCGTGCTTAATCGAACAAAAATATTTGTTGACCGGACAAAACCTCGGGTTGATTTAACAAAATCCTTTTTTCATTCTACCATAGGCACTTGATTGATTATGCAAAATTTTTCATTCATTCTGCAGACAGTTCGTTTATTCTATCAGAAGTGTTGTACATCCTACAAAATCTTCACTCTAACAAAACGTTTTCTTGAATCTACGAAATGGCAATGTATTTCTTAATCTTACAAAACGTTTTGTTGATGTTTTTAACTCGATTTTTGATCGTGTAAAATTATGTGTTGCAAAACTTTTACTTTTTACCGAGTATACAAAATGATTCTTTGAATCTATACAAATTGTTGTTCATCCTAGCAAATCTTTAGTTAATCGTAAAAAATGTTTTCTTGAATTTTGTAAATGAATTGTTGTTTGTACAAAATTATTTGTTACTGAAAAAATAAATGGTTTTCTGATACAAGACATTTAATCGATGGCACAAAACTTCTACTTTTTAGTCTGCATACAAAATGGTTCTTTAAGTCTATACAAAACTTTTTGTTCAGCACGGAGAACCCTTATAGTTAATCCTATAAAACGTTGTGGAATCTTATAAATACTTTTTGTTTGCTCTGTAAAATGTTTCGTCTATTCCAGAAATGGTTTATTGCCAAATTGAAGTTGTCACGAGAAAAGTTTTCACATTTTCACTGCACAAAAAAGGGTACATTTGCCACATATTCTCAACAGGTACACATCGGCAAATACTTTTAACATAGTTTATGAAGAACGTTCTATGAATTCTCAATGAATTCGAAATCGAGCAATCATTAATATTACTTTCCCGGGTATTGTAAACATAAAAAAGTTCATGAATGAAAAGACTTGAGTAAATAATCATTAAATGTGTGAACTATTTTGAATTCTTAATGTGTACAAAACTCTTTTATATTCTTTTATGTAATAGAAATAAAGCATATTATAATCCGCGTACAGTTTTCATGATTTCTTTTTTAACACTTTATAAATTCAGAAATGTATAAATTTTGTGATTCTAAATTTTACATTTTAAGTAGCATAAAATTCAAAGTTTATTAACAATTCATAAACAGGATATAAATGTTTATATTTAAGTATACTTTTCAGTTAAGTATTCCTCAATTTTCTCAAATGAAGAATAAATTTTTTCGATTCTAATAGATTTTTAATAAAATTAAAATAAATAAATAAATAAATTAAAGAGATTTTATTTTTTAAATGAAAAACTAACTTGTCGATAGTTCTTAAAGAAATATCTACTAAAAAAAAAAGTTATCCAAAAATCTCTACTTCTCGAATTTCAATATTTTTCGCAGTCGCACTTATTAAAAAGAAATTATTGTTGGTACAACCACCCTATAGTTGACCCAACCATTTTTATGTTTGACACAATAATTTGTATGGTTGACACAATAATTTGTGTAGTTTATACAACCACAGAATGGTTGCTCCAAAAGTAGTTTTTTTTTCGGTGCGTAATAAAACAAATCTACTCCCTCATTAGGCATGATTCTATCCATGACTGTCAATATTTTAAAGTATATAGTAAATGGAATGTCAGAAAAGGAAAAATGAATATAATATATTCCTGATTACTGAAAGTAACGGTAAAAATCTTGGCTCCGATTATATCTTAGAAAAAATATTCTGACACCAATTGTAAATAATTTATATCTCTTTTTAATTTTGTGAAATTTGATCATGATTATTATAGTTTTGTATTCTTTTTGTCAAAGAAGAAATGTAAAAATCAGTCATTTCATTGCTTCATTACGAAATCTTTATTTATTTAAAATGACTAACACTAATTAGATTTTTATTTTTTGTTTTTTTATCGGTACTTCCTGTTCGTCATGAGCATTGTAAAAACTAAAATATTATATTAAAGATTGAAATTATTCGTCTTATCCATCAAAGCAAAATAAAACTCCGATTCATATTAGAAAGGACTCGACGGAAACTGATGTAAAAGGAGACTCGGAATAAGTCACGCGTAGGTTGTGATAACATCATCTTACTGAAAGTGTGTAAAAATAATTAAGAAGCGAATTAACATGTCGAAAAGGCAACGGTTGAAAACAAAAGATGGAAATCGAAAGAATACATACATAGCGAAGTAGGTAAAGGAACGAGCACACGTCTACCTTATGGGCATAAAAATATGGACGTGCTATTTGTGTAAGGAGCTAATTCTAGACTGGAGAGTAAATTATTTCGAGCTCGTAACAATGTTTATACACAGTAATATTTACTGAGTCCGAGTATTGTTTTTGGTTCAGTGCACCATCCGCAATCTAGTTTGCGAGAAATAACAATGTGTTTATTTGTGTTAATATACTGTCGGCCATTTTTAATCGAAATGGTATGAAAACAATATTTTAGAATCTTACCGATTCCTTGCAGATATCCCAAAGTTGTCATCTTTACTAGAATTATCTTCATAAAAGTAATAACAACAAAAATAGTTACAATATTAAGGTTGCACCACTTCGCTGCCATTACATACAGTCTACTGGCAATTGGTATTGTCATTATTATAGATGCGGTACAGTGACATATGCCAGTATTGCACCAATTTCCGGTATTGCATCAATAGCGATATAAAAATGTACATATATATCTAAAATATTCAGCTTATACTGTATCGGTACACTGTTGTTTTCGCGTAGGATATTACTGATACTATTGTTCGTGTGGTACACTGATATATACGAATACTGCACAAATTTTTCGGTACTGAATCAATAGCAATATAAATATTGACATCTTTATCTACAATATTTAGCTATTACCATATCGGTACCGTATCTCCTTCAATAAGGGTACTATTGTTGTGCGGTACAGTGACATATGCTAGTACTGCACCAATTCCCGATATTGCATCAATAGCGATATAAAAATGTACATATATATCTAAAATATTCAGCTTATACTGTATCGGTACACTGTTGTTTTCGTGTAGGATATTAGTACTGATACTATTGTTCGTGTGGTACACCGATATATACGAATACTGCACAAATTTTTCGGTACTGAATCAATAGCAATAAAAATATTGACATCTTTATCTACAATATTTAGCTATTAGCATATCGGTACCGTATCTCGTTCATATAGAATATCAATACGGATACTATTGTTGTGCGATACACTGCCATATGCCAGTACTGCATCAATTCTCGGTATTGCATCAATAGCGACATACAAATTGACGTCTATATCTATAATATTAAATTTTATATAATAAAATTGAGCTATTATTAAAACGTAGTACAGTATCGGTACCGCGTTGTCTTCGTATATAATATGAATACATGCACTGTTGCAGATGCGATATCATGCTAGTATTGAAACGATGTTCTGCACGGTTGGTAATGTTACGGTAGATATCTATATCGATAACATTACCATTACAGTACCATGCATGTGGTCTCTTGGTAATTAATATTGGTTATTATTGGTGTTATACGGTGCCATGCCGATACCTGTATCTGCAATATTTAGGTGGTACCGTATCGGTACCCTGTTGTTTTCAAATATAATAATATTGCTCATACTATTGTTGGTGCGGTACAGTACCACATGCAAGTACTGCTCTAATTTCCGGTATTGCTTCAATACGACGTAAAATTGAACAACTATCGTCTGTACTGCGTTTTCTTCGTCTAGCATATGAATACAGATCCTTTTATGTGCGCGATACCACGACATTAGTGAAATAATGCATTGCACCACTGGTCATTTTAATTCGATATTTTTCCTGACCATATTATCTCGTCGGTACCAAGCGGTCTCCCTGCGGCCCCTTAGCGGTACCGCCTCAGCCGCAAGTCCTGGGTCCAGCGTTTCCATTCATTTTTTTTTTAAATTTTTGCGCAAAATATCAGTCTCCACGGGTTCTGTTTTTTAGTCATTATAATGACGATAATAAAACATATTGCTGCGATTTCTCATACGAAGGCCATTCTCGCGAAGTGATTTTCGGTACACGGGTAGAGAGTGTTGCGTTTTTCTCCCGTCTCCCCGAGAAAAACAATAATTCGATGCGGAAATCTCGCTGCGGAGCTGGCTGCTCATCGAGGCAAGATTGTCAAGAATTCGAGCATTCGTTAACGTCGTTCCACTTTTGCACAGCCGTGCAATTATGTAGGTTGCTGGTACCCACCGGCGCGATGGATCTCCTCAATGCCGTTAACCTCGCTTCGTCGCGTGTATTTCCCACTACGGGGGCTATATACACCGATGCTCCTCGTATGTATATATATATACTTATTATTACTTTAACATTTCGTTCGGCCATTTAATATCGCTATACGTAATATTACGTATTCCCCTCATTATGCGCGCCTTTATCTTTTATAAATCACGCATGGAGAATCGTATAGGAGTCGATGGACGATTTTGCCGCTGATGAGTACATACATATATATTTACTCGCATATGGATTATGAGGTTGCTGTGTGCGCGACTTCAGGTAGCAGCTCTGTAATTTGATGCTTCGTTTTATACGATGCGCGTGCGAATTATCGTTGTTTAGTCGATTCTTTTTTTTTCTCATTTACGACGAGTAATAGAAAAAAAATTATTTAATGGTCCATTTAAAATGTAATTCCATTCGAACGAATCGAAAGATCGAGTTTATCGCGACGAGTGCCGGGCTACCGGCATATGGATCGCCGCAGAATCCAGTGTCTCGCATTAAGTAGCTCGATAGTAATTACCGTCTTATAAAGTATATATATATATAGATAAATTGCATTTTGCAATATGGTTCACCCAATTTCATACTTTTTGCAATATCGTCGGTTGTTGCTTCGACCTTTTCGGGCATACGGGCTCGATCATTAATTGCCTCGGGTTAAAATGTGAATTTATCATTTTTAAATCTCGATTCTCAACTGACCCACTTTGTCTTTTCGCTGAAGAATTCTCAACGTGACTCGGTACGATCTTTCCGATTGAAAACCACTGGTGGATTCCTGATTCTCAAATCCGAATTGATGATTCCTTTCTTTTTTGACAACACTACTACGAGCATTTGAAATTAACGTTAAAAGTTCATCATTAGAAAAATATGCGATGACGTGAATGACAGATGAAAGTATACATATGTATAGTGTACAGTAACATTCATAATTTTGGGGCGATTTTCCTGTTTTCATTTATGTGCCAGTACTGTCTCAGTTAACCAAACGGTCGTTCCTTTTGGGTTACTGGTATTTTTCCATCAGGTTACCCCAATACACAATTTCTAATGCGAAATTAATTCTGACCAAATAATATTTTCATCATTCTACTTCAGAAAATTCGATTTGTCTAGAAATAGGTGGACGTGGAAAACGTTAGCAGCGAATTAAACCGTACTAACGAACCGAAGGAGGTGCTAATGACCTTTCGAGACGAAAGGAATTCATCACAGACGTCAGCGATTGTGAATTCACTGCAAAATCCTTTCGGTGTTTGAAGTCTTTGGAAATTCATGATGGATTGATCGTGATCTGCAGTTATTTTCATCATTTTTGATGATTTTTATTCACTTACCAATTTTCGTGAATTTTCGTGAATTTTCGTCAATTGTCGTTAGTTTTCGTCTATTTTCATAAATTTTCACTTGTTTCATTTGTTCATTTTTTTATTATGTGCATTTTTTCCAGCAATTTTTTTCCGATTTACAGTTTTTGATAATCTTGACTTTTTTGTAGTTTTCTTAAAAAAAAAAAAAAAAAAAAAATACTAAAAATTCTTTTCAGTTTACAATTCTTATCTTTTTTTTCTCTCTGTTATATCAATGAGATACATATCGGGGCAAAAAATGTATGTCACTTATAGAATTTTTTAACACGTTACGTTTTTTATGTCTTTTTCAATATTCATTTTTAAAACGTCATTGGAAACATACAATTTAAGTTCGAGCTACTGATGAAGATGAATGAGTATAAAAGACATCCGTGACCGTCATTATTTTTGAATTCATAAAATATTCTGTTAATTAAGAATAATTTTTCTTTCGAGAATATGTTTCTTGTGATACCTCACGTTACAAACTGTATCGGAAGTAGACCGGAAACTATTTAACATATTTCCAGCCTGTAATTTCTGGCACACTATACTGAATTTTTAAATATTTCACGACTTTGCTAAATTCCATTTCATGTTACATTTTTTTAAGTTTGTTTTTAAAACAGAAGAGAAATGACGGACCTTAAAAATTTTGTCGAATTAGGTTAAAATGTCTTTTTCGTTTGAAATTGTGGAATATTCTGTTTTATTGATTTTTATATATTATTTAAAAATTTTTAAATCGTTTTTAATAAATTATGTAATATTAAAAAATTATGTATAAACGATTTTCTAATCTTTATTTAGGCGTAGAATAATAGATAGTAAAAATTTCAGAATTCAAAATGGAAGATAGATTCTGACAACTTTTTCATTTTCAATTTTTTCTTTTTATCAATTCTTTAATCTAAGTTGCATATAATTCAAAATTCGATAAAAATTTATGTAGACTTCAAATTTAGATTGAAAATTAAAATTTAAAATGGCGATGATTTTGTGTGTTTTGGAACATTTTAACATTACTCTACTTTTTTTTTTGTCATTCTTATTTTCCATTTTTGTTAACTTTTAAAGACTGTTTTAGTAAATTCGTACAAAACTCTTGTTAAAAGTGTTAAATTACAATATCATCTTCGGAATTTAAAAATTAAAAAAAAAAATATAAGATTTTCATTTTTTTCTTTATTTTATTTTTATGAAAAATGTATGAAATTATTAGTAAGAAAAAAACATTTTTACAAATTAAAAATTCGAGGAATTTCGCTACGAAGCTAATGAGATTTTGAAAAAGGGAGAATAATTTCCCCATCTAGATCCATCTAACCGCATTAAAATCGATCCATAAACCAAAAAGCGTCCACAGTTATGACTCGAGTTCTTACGATGCGGCCATTGTGTTTGTTAAAATACCGTTCGACAAAAGGATGGTTCTCACGTTCGGTATCGAACAATTTCGTCTTTTACAGCTCAGTGAACTCTAGTGGCTTTCGGAACCCAAGTTCGAAGATCACTCCTTCTTCCGAGTTGCAAACGAAAATTCCTATATATATGCATTGGATCATATGCCCATGAACGATTCTTAGTCATCATCTTCCTCTTAGAAAGTACCTCGTACTTCTCAGATCGCGATTTCTGTGTTACCCTGACCGGGGAATGAGTCAAAAAGTCCGTATGTATACACAGTTGAATTCCATTTCTTAGTATTTTAACCTTGTATACTAAAATTCGGCCTTTTAAATTGCCGCATACCTGCTTTTCTGTACGGCTATTATTCTTTATATAGGGCTATAGTGATGGACCGACCTCACTCAACAGTGCGCTACTAATTTTTCAAAGAATGAATATTGGTTATCGATTTTCTTTCTACTTACCGTTAGGACAAGTGAACACGCTGGTTGCAGGAATCTGTAATGAAATCAGAAACGTCGAATTAGTACTTTTCATCGACATCATTTTGTCTTGTAAAATAAATTGTAATTGTAAAAATTATTGTCAATGTATATCGGTGACGATTACTGTCTATTATATAAGAGATGTCCGGGAATTTGTAAAGTCAATATTGGTCTTCAACTTTTCTGTTTGATTTTTACCTCAAAATCGGATGTCATATTTATGTCATATTTGTATGTCAAAAACCTCGGTAACAAATCGTTTTGTTGACTTTCTATTATGGCGAATGTTCAAATCAATATCCATGTCAAGTGTTTGTTTTTATGTCTATTTTTTTTTCTCAATCCAACGTCAAATTTTTATAACAATATTTTATGAAAAATTTTATACAAAAATTTCATACCAAAATTTCATACAGAAATTTAATACAAAAAAATTTCATACAAAAATTTAAATGTAAATATTCAATAGTCACTTTTTCTTCACATCGAATGTAAGTCAAAATTTAATCTTTTTTATTTTAATATTTAACATTTTAAAATCCATTATTAGAAAGGCATCTATCATAAAATCAGTCAACTTTTAAGAGAAAAATGAGCTTCACAAAAGTCAACAAAATTTAGGAATTGTAAGCCAATTTGACGGTGCAACGTCCTTTTTGTGACACAATAATTATTCCAATTTAAGATAATGAGATAACAGGTGCAGCGGATATTCCTAGAGTGTTTTTTTTTTTTTTTTTTTTCAAAGAAATCCACTTAAAGAAACATTCGATAGAGTATGGCGACGCTGGCGCTTTCACAATGAATGGCTCTAAAATGATTTATGAACACTTATATAAGTGTTTTAGTGTAGCTTCAGCATCAAAAGTTTGATTTTTATAGATTTAATTGCAACAACAAACATTTTGGACCTACGATAATACGATGGTACGTAAGCTAACCACGATGTTTATGACCTTTGTCATTTAAAGGAATTTTGGACATTTTAACGATGACATTTTATAATTTTATAATTATGATTTTTTCTCTTGATGTTCTTTGTTTTAGATAATATATTTTAGTGATAATGTTGTATAATTGAAATAAAAATATTAATTATAATTTGAATTTAGATGTTTTATTTATCATGGGGAGTATAAGAAAAGAAAACAATTAAAAAGTGGTCGGAAATTAATAAAAATGGAAGAAAATTAAATAGAAAAATTCGAAAATTGTAGAGAACATACAAAAGTAGTGAAAATATTTTGAAATCGATAAAAATTGACTTTTTACTAAAATACATTTATGGTGATATTGTTCATACATATAAAAAATAATGGAAAACATTTTTAAAAGAAAGATATTTTATAAAATGAATCAGGTTTCATGGGGACGAACGATAAATGACGTAAATAGATGGAAAAGAACTGAAACAAATAAAATTCACCAAAAACAACAGCCAAAAACTGATGAAATTGAAAAAAAAATGATAAAAACCGTAGAAAATTGATAATTATATGAAAACAAATGAAAATGAAAAATTACGAAAATTGACTATATCAGACGATGAAATGAAAGAGATGTTGGAAACTTGACTACATTTTTATGGATTCATATGTAAAAAAAAATTTTTAAATTGGTCAGCCTCCATTTTCCCATAGCAACGGTTTGTGCACCATCCATCGTGGCCTGCAGACACACATTTCCAGCGTCTTTTCGAAAAAAGAAAAAATCTGTATAAAACACGAAGTTCTCATAGTACGCAAGCCGATAACATCTTGGCTAGCAAAGTCCGGCATGTTCGATTCACATTAAAGCGAGTCGATTGCAGATTCGATAAGAGTACATTCGATCCTATACAGTCGAGACCGAGATGGGTGTAGCACTCCAGCATCCAAGGTGCACATATACGCTCGATTCGAATCGAGCGCTGAATGAGTGTGTATACTTTTTCAATGGACAAGTGAAAGTAAGATCTTGTGCACGAGCGCCATTTTGAATTTTCCGAAGAGTAGAAAAATCTTACGATAAATTGTACTATATTACTTTCATTAATTTATGTCTGTGTTTTTTTTCACAAACACAAAAAAATGTTTGTGACAAATATTTGCCATAATTATTCCGTTTAAATTTCATGGAGTGAAATATCACTCTTAAAGAGTGAAAATTGAGCTACTCTTCAAAAGAGTGAATTTTCACACAAAAAATCCATTTTCCGCCTGTGTTAAACTTATGTGTCAAATTTGTGCCCCAAATTTTGGTGTCAAATATTCTTGTGACAATTTTATTTATTTATTTATTTATTTATTTACGGGCTAAATATGACCTCCATAAAGAATATACATTTTAAAAAAATCTATAATTACATACATATATAATAAAGATTTTATGTCAAATTTGTATGACAAAATTTTTATATTTTAATTATGTTATTTGAGGTGTTATTTTAATTGTTATTTCAATTGTTCAATGACAACATTTAGCATACATTTTCATATCAACATTTTCCTTAAAATTTTTTAATCAAATTCTGGTGTCAAACTTGAAATTTTTGTGACAAATACGATTGTGTCAGAGTTTTACGTCCATTTATATTGTTCCTTCTTATCCAAACCATTCATTATTACCTATATCTCCTTTATATCCATTTCTTATCCAAACACCTGAAATTTTGTTTGGATATAAAATTGTTATAAATAATATGTCGAAAGTTATTCATCAACCATGGATTTTTATCGACTTATTATCACATTTCATTTTCTGCTTTGATGTGATACTGTATTATACGTATTATTGTCAGTTTTTTCCCCGTTTTAATCGATTTTGTCCTATACTATCATTTCCTTACAGATTTTATCACTTCGAATCCTTTACTCTAAATATTTTCTTAATTTCTGAATTAAAAAAAAAAAAAGTAGTAAAACTTGTCTAAAACTAATGTAGGTTTTATAGCTCACCGAAATCAAGTCAACTAAAGTCGATTTTTTATCGTAAGAAACGTAAAAATTTGTGGCTTAAGATGTTTTCTTTTTTAAAACTATAGTCGCCATGACACACAAGGCTCGCAATCAACGTTCCGAAACAACTTGTCAATGCTGTCAATCGACTTTTTACATGTCACAAAAAATTCAGTAGTCCTGGACGATTGAAAAATGTCCACTTTCTGCTCGCGACATGCGGTCTACTTAAAAAATCGACTTAAAAAATCGACTCAAAAAATCGACTTAAAAAATTGACTTAACAATTGACATTGGACATTGCAATCCGCAATCCGTAATCAGCATACTTCCGTATACTTCATATATACAGACAATACTCGATTCATCATCGCAGTAGCTCGTAAGATTTGTCCAATACTGATGACCAATCCAGTACACGGAAACCTACATACGGAGTTACGCTGACCCACTGGTCGTAATCGGCATGAATTTATGAAAATTGCTCATTAGTCGACGTAAAGCTCCATATAGTACGCGCGTTCAAGTGTAATTTCAATCGTCCACCGTAATAATTGCGATTATCATTACATCCAATGCATATAATATATACACATATATATGTGCATGTACGACCTCGGTGATAAATTACAGTTACCGGTATAGATCCCGGCGATTCTAATCAGCTTTGAAGATTACGGACGAATGTCGAAGGCAGGGGAACCGTATATATATATATATACTGACGGAGGAACGGCCGATCGAATTCCGGTCCGCATGCCAGATATTCCAATTGGCGGCGATCGGCCGCAGCCGGCTCGTTAATATTACCAGTGCGGAATAAATCTGAGGAATTTCCCCGGCGTATTCCCGCGGTATAGGCCGGTTCGAGTTAGCTTCACGTGGCGTCATGGCAGAAACTTGTCGATGGAATGCTTATAACCGTTATGTCATTACAACGAACGGGGTAACGCGCCATTGAATACTGAAAAAATATATATATATAATACGGACGTATATCCTCTTCGTCTTTAGGACCGCTGAAAAGACGTGCGGATCTCTTATATATCGCACGTGTGCTTTCACCTATACATTTTATACAGGGTGGACCAAATGAGTCTATAATGGGAAATATCTCGAAATAGAGGCATAATACAAAAAAATACTTCAGACAATAGTTGCAGGGGGCGAAGGGGGACATGCAATGGTATCATTAACTTTGACCTTGAATTCGAATTTCAAGATTATTTAGAGGTTAAAACGGTTTTTTAAATGGGAACCACGATATTTTCAACAAAGTCATGGCAAGGTCGAATGAAGGTAAAATTTGCGAAAATTGTTAAATTATGGATGTTAAACAGCAAAATGTTTTGGAAGAAAGATGTCAGGAATGGAGAGAGCCACATTCTGGTACCATCCACCTTGATATTGGACTAGATTTTTAAGGTTATTCAACAATTTTCACAAATTTCACCTTCATTAGACCTTTCCCATGACCTTGTTGAAAATATCGTACAAATATCGTTTTGAACGTAAAATTTTCCGCTCTCTTCAAATCCGAGATCAAAAATAGGGGTTCCCATTTAAAAAACAGTTTTAACCTCTAAATAATCTTGAAATTCGAACCAATGCATGTCCCCCTTCGCAACCTACAACTTTTGTCTGAAGTATTTTTTTATATTATGCCTCTATTTCGAGATATTTCCAATTATAGACTCATTTGGTCCACCCTGTATATTGGAACACCTTAGATCTGGGCTGAAAAAAATGTCCTAAATGTCAAATTTTGGGTTGGTGACGTTGAAAAATTGCCATGGGACCTACCGAAGTTTACAAAGACAAATGAATGTTGACAAGAATGACGAAAATTGTCGAAAACTGGAAAAATTGAATAATGTACATTAAAAAAAAAAAAAAACGCAATATCGATATTAATTGACAATTCGCGCAAAACAATCAAAGATTCCCCATTTCATTTCAGGGCTACCAATTCACTTTCGACCCACTTTTGGTTGAATTGAAAATGACATGGAAATATAACGACGTCGCGAAATTTTTGCAACGGAGCAAAATTACAGCGTTGATTTAGGGCGCTAATTGCGCACTTGAGGCACGGACGTGTCGACTCAAAAAATGGCAAAAGCGAAATTTTACGTTTCAACAGTAGATTTCTATCTGTCTGTATATATTACTTCAAGGTGTGCGATTACGATTTTCACGTTTTTCTATTTTAACGTTCGTTTTTATCGATTATTCCAAATAAAAAAAAAAAGTTTTTCATGATAATTTTTTTTTTTCGAAATTTCACAAATGTCGAAAGTTTCCTCAATAAGACATAATAATGTTTATTTCGGATATCTTCATTTACTCCCTTAGGGGCCTAAAAATATCGTCAAGTTTTAAACAAAAGTAATTTGCTTCGAACGAACACTCCATTAACTTTCCAAAGGATCCTCGTTTCGAAAGTATTATCGAGAGTGCACGATTTTTGGATGTCTACGTAGTAGGATCTCATTTGCAAGACACATTAGTGTCCTTAAGTTATACTTTTTGCCTCGGGTGCCGCCGCTTAAACAGGCGCTGGCGAAAAATTACAGTGCTTCGAAGGTATACGGTAAAAGTATGCCAGTTTCTTGGCAACAGACGCGCGTGCAGTCGCCGTGCTCTTGAGGACAAACTGCTCGTTACCAGTGCAGTGTCATTTTCTAAACATTCCTCTTTCCCTGAAATTTTGATTCTCACTTTTTATTTCGCATCGCCCGATTAATTTCGAGGCCGTGAATTTTTTCGTGACGCGATCGAAGCAATTTTTTTTTTTTTTTTATTGTTATGTTGTCTTTATTTTTGGAAAATTTTGATGTTAAATCTTAATTTTTATGTCGGTTTTGTGTCATTCTTATGTCAATTTCTATGTCAATTTCTATGTCAATGTTAACTTCAATTTTTATGTCAATTTCTACGTGAATTTCTGTCAACTTTGATGTCAATTGTTTACCTTAAGTTTTTATGTTAAATTTTTAGGTTAAATTTTATATACGAAACTTTATATATATAAATCAATTATTTAATGACAAATTTTCGAGTAAATTTTTTTTTAATTAAAAGATTTTATTCAATTCTTATATCAAATTTTTATGATAATTTTTTAAGTACACTTTTAAAGAAATTCTTCAACTTCAACAAAAATTAAATCACTTTCGTAATTTAAAATTTTATGTCAAATTTATATGTAAATGTATGAAGTGAATTTTTGGAGTTAATGGTTGAACTCAACA
This sequence comes from Trichopria nigra, assembly GCA_030522945.1. Taxonomy (NCBI): domain Eukaryota; kingdom Metazoa; phylum Arthropoda; class Insecta; order Hymenoptera; family Diapriidae; genus Trichopria; species Trichopria nigra. Next base: position 35,732 of record JAPYZR010000819.1, read on the forward strand.
AAATTCTTATACCCATTTTTTATATTCATTTTTGAAGTTAAATTTTTTAGTCTATACCTCTAACTTCAAAATTGTACATAAATTTTGTATGTCAAATTTTTATATCAAATTTTTGTGTAGAATGGTTTTCAAATTTTTGTGTCAAATTTTTGTGTCAAATTTTCATGTTAAATATTTGGCGAAACTGTTAATTCAAATTTAATTGACAAATTTTTAGGGAAATTTTTTACATGAAATTCTTTTGTCGAATTTTCCAAAAAAATTTTGAAGTTAACATTTTCTGATAAATTTTCAGCTGTCATATTTTTATATCAAATTTTTAAGTCACTTTTTTATTTCAATTGCCAAAATCTACTTTGTAAATCAATTTTTTAGGTCAAATTTTTGTAAAGAATTTTTTATGTCCAATTTTTGTGTTAAATTTTTGTACCAATTTTTTTATGTCAGATTTTTATATCGAATCTTAATGTTAAATTTTTGTCTCAAATTGTTAGGTCAAATGTTTTGTGTCAAATTTTTATGTCAAATTTTGAAGTTATATTTTCTAGTCAATTTATATTTCAATCTTTTTGTGAATCTTTAAGCGAAATATTCTTATTGAAGGTATTTTTTTTTATTTTTATCCTCAATCTTTGCATTAATTTAAAAGAAAATCATCCATACAAGATTTAAATTATTTCCGACGATTATTTACGATCCTTAAATTCTTTTCAAAATACTTCGACTTTATTGTTATACAGGGTCGTCGAATTCGGAACGAACCAATCTCCCGCGACGTACCGCGAGGTCAGCGCTGCGATTCCGTACAATCGAAACACCGATTGAAAGTCGCCAAATTACAGGTTATATAATTAACTGTAAATACACCGCTTATTAAATATATAATACGCTCTGATAAAGTGTCCATGTAGAAGTTGAAATTTATACATTATCCAATGGACTATATATGTGTGCGATACGGGATCCGACATTTATATACACACCTTTCACTTCGTATACACTATATAGTGGCCGCGTCACGTGAGAAGGGAACCGAAATAATTATAAGAACGTTTATTTTAATAACGATTTGCCGTTGATGAAAGACAGAGAGAGACAGGAAGAAAAATGCATAGGTCGGCTTTCGAACACACCTTTATCGGAAATTGAACGCAGACGCGCGCCTATATGTATATATATCTACAGAAGAAAATGATAGATGCGTTCGGGTGCGTTTACAAGCGCACATGGAACGGAGTGCACTTTCACCATTGCAATTCAATGCAACGATTTGACCCGAGTGCCAACCTATTGTCGATTTAATTTCGCAGATACCCAGCCATTTCTTACTCGGGCCTTTTGTTACGTATATATTCTTTTTTTTTTCTCTTACATCGAATTACACTGTTTCATGGATAATTAAGCCAATAAGAATCGCGTTTTTTTTTTATCTTGACGTATTATATATATATTAGCGAGGTCTTAATTAATGAATTTGGTGTTATATCGAGGATTTTCAAAAATCACATTGGATTTTGTATTTCACTTTTCCTTTTTACGCGCGATGCGAAACACGTTTCATTGGGACTGGTCAGTGGTTCATGATTTTTTTAATGAATCTCTGCAGTGAAACGGCGACGAGATTATGCAATTAATTTATACGTATACGCATCACGAACAGATGAAAATCATGCGATTCTGTGCGTACCTTTCAAATGGCTCATCAATCTTGCGGTAACAGGACTATCAAATATAAGTGAATCAAAGATGCATGAAGTTCATTTGGAATGCGCTGTTTTACGAGGAAAGGGTACGCGATTGCTTAAGTTTTTTTATTATTGTGGAGACAGTATTTTTTCTCTTTTCGAAGTCGAATTGTCAAAAATTTGACACAAAAATTAATTATAAAAATGTTGACATGAAAATGTTGACATAAAAATTTCTCTTTCTCTTCACGGTTATGTCAAATTTTCATGTGATATTTTGATTCGCGTTTTATTTGTGAAATTTTTATGTCAAATTTTTTATGTCAATTTTTTTATGTCAAATTTTTTAAGTCTAATTTTTGTGTTGAATTTTTGTGTCAATTTTCTTACGTCAGATTTTTGTTTCAAATTTTGATGTCAAGTTTTTGTGTTAATTGTTTATATCAAATTTTTACATAAAAATTTTGTCAAATTTTTGTGACAAATTTCTATGGTAAATTTTTTTTAATAATTTAAGGGTCGTAAATAATCGTCGGAAATAATTTAAATATATAGTATGGATGTTTTTCTTTTAAATTAATGCAAAGATTGAGGATAAAAATTAAAAAAAAACCCCTTTCAATAAGAATATTTCGCTTAAAGATTCGGCAAGAATTTCGCTTAAAGATTCGGCAAGAAAGATTGAAATATAAATCGACTAGAAAAATTAAACGTCAAAATTTGGCATAAACATAACACCAAAATTTGCCGCAACAATTTGATATAAAAATTTGACACAAAAAATTTGGGTTGTGGCGAATTTCTGTCATTTTTATGCCAAATTTTTAACGTTTAATTTTTCTTTTGTAATTGATTTTTTTTAAATTTGTATGTAGAATTTTACTACCAAGTTTTCATGTGAAATTCTGAATCAACATATTTCATTATATATAAATTTTTTTTTTAAACGTATGTATGTATATATGCATGTATGGATCTGTAACATTTTTCGTAGCAAAAAAAAAAAAAAACTGTAATCATTTTAAACGAGTATTTAAAGATGTCACCATTTACAAGTCGCATTAACAATCCAATCACGCCGAAACAATGTCAATTTTGTAAGTCGTGTCTTAAAACACTTTTGAGCGTTCGTTTCCGTCCATATGCCACGTCCACAGGAAATAAGTACATTTTTACGAGTCGCTGACTTTGGCGTCCGTTTCGCAAGTGAAATGTAGAAAAACGCGGGTGGTAGGAGTAAGAAAATATTGCAATTATAGGCGAGCCAGTCATCCGGCAAGGAACAATGACTGAATATAACTTGTCATTTTGTATATATATCTATATGTATCTATATATCCATCTTGTAATACACGCCTCTGTCATTAACACTTTCGCCTTCTGCGGTTTATTATTCCGATCTAAACCGTAACGCGCTAATAGTGAAAATCTGCCGAGGAAAATCTGCCTGGTAGGTGTGTATGTGTTTATGATAATGGGCCCGTATGAATGACGAGAATTAAAGCGATAGAGCCCGCCTCAGACATGAGGAGGAGCACTGGGCAAAATCGGTCTGCGTACATACATATAAAAGTGGTGAAATGCCGGCATATCTGGAGCATGCATTGTCATCATTAGATCTTATATAGTGTCGGCAAATAATGAAATCCTTAATCGTTACATCGTTATTAATATGAAATTGCATTTTCTATTTTAAATCTCTACTTTGGTAACTTGCGAGAAATCCATCATATTGCGTGTCGTTCCTGAATTATATTAAACTATGCCAATGACGAGGATTATTTCATTAAGTTTTGGCTTCAATCGATACTTCATCTTTGATTGAAAGTTTTCGATTTGGAATTTTTTTAATTATATGATAATAAATAAATAAATAAATAAATAAATAAATAAATAAATAAATAAATAAATAAATAAATAAATAAATAAATAAATAAATAAATAAATAAATAAATAAGTCCAAAATCACCATTCTCTCATCTCATTTTACGTACAATCAGGCTTTTTTAATTCAAGAAGTTTTTAAGCACGACCAAACAAACATAAAAATAAATAAATAAATTATTGTAAAATAAACATATAAAAATATATTAAACTTCCAGGCATCTAAATATATAGTATAAAATGCCGAAATATAACAAAAGTAAAAAGAAAAAAAGGTGGTACATATTTGTACCCCTCATCACCTATAAAGGGATATGATAGTTCGTGCAAAATGGAGAACAAATATTTACTACATCTATGTGAATTTATTTTGAACATCTGGTATTAATTTGGCGTTCAGACATTCTTTTTTCTTTTTTACTTTATTCTTTTTATCAGAAGGAACAGACAATGAGTAAAGCTATCGAGGATATAGTTATTTATCATTTTTGTTTCATATACATTAAAATTGAAATTAGTAAAGTGTACGTAACTTTGATATTTTTCTGCAACTATATACATAAACACAAATTAAATAATCTTAGAGCTCCTTAGGTAAAACTCGATTAATAAACATTACGATCATATTGCATAAGAACGATAAAAATAGCGAATTATTATTTAATATACTTTAAGATTATTTCAGAAAGTCATTAAAGTTTTAATTTTCCTATAGACTATTTTTCGAAAAAACATAAACAAATTTAATGAATATAGACGATTAATGCCATAAATACGGTATCTTAAAATCGATACCTGTTTTATTAATCGTCAATTAGAATTTATAGTCTGGATTAAAGTCGTTGAAGTGGTCAATCACGACTACTATTGGTCACTTGATACGGACCGCTACACGTGGAACCAGATTTTCAAATCTATATACCTACATCTTATGGGGAGCCGTAATGCTACTAACCGTAAGATCGTAACCGATCGTTTACGATTTTTGGAAAAATTATGTAAATCGGGTTTTACATTAAACATTTTTTAAATTAATTAATTAAATTAATAAGTAAATAAATTTATGATTAAATTTATAATTAAATTTATAAAACAATATAAAATCGTGTATAAATAAGAAACAACATAAAATAAAAAATATAAAATAAAATAAATTGAAAAATGGAAATAAACAAAAATAAATAAAAAATAAATTAATTTAATTGAAAATTAAATTCTTAAATGAATTTTCAAAATTCTGTCTAAAGAATTTTGAAAATTTGAAGAAAAATATACAGCAGGAATTTACGAAATAATTTAATATGGAGACAAAATTGGACAGATTTGAAAAATTGTCCTGGATTTTTCAAATCTCTCCATTGTTTTGTTTGGAATTACGTATAGTAACAATCGAGTTATCAAAAAAGTATTCTTTAAAAATTGTGAACGTAAAAAATATATAAAAAATTCATGAGTTACATGACAATGTATACACTGTAAAGCAGAATCGTATAGTAAAAGTAACTCTTACTGAATACTTTATGTGCTTAATTCATTGGATTTATATCAAATCACTGACAACAACAAATTCTTTCTCGGTTTCTTACGAAGTCTTTTCGGAATTTTGTTGAATTGTTTTTAAAAAATGAATACAAATATATTGTACAACTTACGAAAATTAATTTTGGAAAGTTTATATTATCCACTACATATGTATTTATAAAAAATGATCAATAGATTTAAAAGCAATTGTAAAATGTAGAAAAAAAATTCGTGTTAAATTTTGTAATTTTTAATCCATGAAGTTGAATATTTTTTGAGAACATTACGAACTTCGTGCACTTAAAATCACAAACTTTTCTTGTCGACACGATTTTTGTGTATAAGCGTGTGTTGAATTTTCAGACCTATTCTAGGATAGACAGAAAAGTGAAAAATCTGAAAGAATCCAGCGATTTATAATCGAAGGTCCGGTATATCAATTTAAAGAGATTCGTAATGCAGATGAAAGTCCACTTGGCATAAAGCATGAAAAACTATTCATATTGAGTACATGTATAGGTTTTTCTACATCTCACGATATCCAGTAGCCTCGAGAAGTACATTTCTACGAATTCACTTATACAAGAATGAAAATTCATATCATAACGCTATTCACGTAAAATATCTCGCTCACTTACGTTTATATAAGAAACGTTCAAATATAAAAAAAAAAAAAAAAAAAAAAATACGCAAAAAAATTGAAAACGAAAATACATACACCCCCAATACACACTCCCCAGCCGACACCCACACACACAGACAAATTAAATCCAATCTGAGAATAATCGAACCTTCATCGTTGCCATATAGTTTCTCGCGCGCACACACACACACACACACACACACACACACACACACATATACACATATGTATATATGTGATGTATATGCGAATGAAATAGGCGGAATGCAGAAATGCTTATATTCATCGGACACGTGTGCAGACACACACACACACACACATATATATATATATATATAGGTGTGTGGGTTTATTGCATTCGCGGCAAAAGAGTAAAAAATAGTGAAAACCTGCCTTAAGCCGTTGTTGAGCAATTTCGTTCTCGGATTGTATAGCGATCGCGAATGTGGGTATATAATGTACAGTGTCTGTAGATATTAAGGCGAGTGCAACGTGTGTGTATGTATGTGTGTGTGTTGTGTATATAAGCATATATATGGATATAAGCAGATATTCTGCCGCATTACTCACCTGAGACTCCGTTAGTCGAAAATGGCACATCAAGAGGATGGCGAGCCACGTGGCCGCCAATTTCCTTATCAACATCTTTCTGAAAAAGAAATGAATTCATTAGTTACTGATATTCGATTACTCGTCACAAATATTGCTACATCTAAATGCGAATGAATGGTAAATCATGATATATAAGAAAATTCCTGGATTGCATTTCTGACGTCATTGTCGTTGCAAATATTTCATTCAATATGGCTTTTACCTATAATTAACTGGAATCTCCTCAACTATAGTCAATTACGGATAGTATATATATATATATATATATTGAAATTGAAAATACAAAAATGAAATGAAAATTTGAAATGGATTTACATATTTTTTAAATGTTTCGTATAATGCCCATAAATTTTGAACTCTCGATTGCATTCTCAATACATGAAAATGCACGTATAGGTATTGCTGTCAAAAAACTATTTCAAATTTGAAAATTTTGCCAAAAAACTCATATCTTCTTACATCAACCTTACCTTATAAACGGTTGATAAACGAACTGACATATAAATGTTATATGTATCAAATATTTCATTGAAATTTTTTGAACTCAACATTATTTAATTATTTTTCAAAAACCTAAATCGCGGTAATCATTTTTAACATTTTATTACGTCTAAATGTCCGCTTTTTCATCCCCTCAACGTCTTTACGATGTCCTCTGACCTAATGACATCCTAAGGACAGTGAGAGGATAAATAAAATACATTTTGACGTCTTGAGGAACTCTTGAGGACATCCTGAGTCAGATGCGCTGTTTGGGAAAAAGTATATAATGAATTATTTCGAAACTTTGAAAACTTCAAAAATTGCCGGGGAAAAAGTTGCATTTGGAAAATGAGTCTTAACACACCGGACGACTTGTTAAATGAAACTTTTGCTCGTTTTCTCCGCATTGCATAAACGTCAAGGTCATTATAGTGACATGAGACGTTTGTGTTAAAAATTTACGTAATAAACCGCGGCACGTAAGAATTCGCACTATTTATCCCCCACGTGCTCCCGTATAGACATAATCACTATTAGGAGAACGGTAAATATCGCGTTTTTCGACTTTTTCCAAGGTTTTTGAAATAAATCAGATATATTAAACATTGCGAATATGTCGGCTGATTAATGCGAGAATCAAAAATGGATAGTTCAGAATTACAATAACCTAAAATTCGACGTTATTTTTTTTGAACTCTTTTTGAACGTTTTTTGAGTTCTTTTAAATTTTCTGAAAAATTTATTCGCGGCTAATTGGATAACACAGTCTGAGACTTTCACTATTCATAATTGAAACCAACAACGGACAAATTGATGAATTATGTTTACGTAAGGAAATTGCATTCTGTCGTACGTTCATTCATTATATAATTAAAATATATCTTCAACAATATTATTTCTTTATGTCATGATAATTATCAATATTTTCAAAACTGACAATTGTCAATATAGAAAATAAATTTAGAAGATTAGCGCTATCAAAATGACGAATAACGTTTCGAAATCGCTGAATGCAATTAGCGATCAGATTTTCAGAATTCAAAATGGCGGATCCGATATGGAGGACCGATATTAAAAATCGCGCCACTTTTTGAATTTGTCAATACATTGTACAACTTTACTGATGCACATTAATTCAGCGTTGACAAATTTTGACCTATATATATATATATATAGTATAAATGTATAAATTGAATTGAAACTTTTCTAAATCTTGATGAGTGCCCAGCGAATTTGCACGGCTTAATTCGGAACGATTAGCGAGACGTCACCAATACAAATTGTATCCAGGCATTGCTCTGCTTTCGCGAGAACTATACGATTCCGTGTGAGACTTTTGGGACATAGGACAATAGATGACATAATTAAAGATAACGGCCTTAAGCTGGCGGAGCGCAGCTCATTAGTTCAATTGTGCATTGCGCGTTTGAATAAGCGTTATGGAGAGTCCCATTCACACTGTGATGCGTGAGAACGAATTTGATGCTCGATTTACAACTTAGCTCGCGCCTTTTATTGTTTGTGCGCGCGAGCAAGTCGCCGACGCGCTAATCGCTCAATGAACTGACATCAGTATTAGCGAGTCTCAATTTGAGAATTCGATTTTCGAAAATTGAGACATTCGTTCAATTCTAAGTCTTTTGAACTCATATACACTCATGAGACATTCGTTCAATTCTAAGTCTTTTGAACTCATATACACTCAAAAAAAATTTGTTATTTTCAAGTAAATATTTACTTGAATTAAGAAAATGTTTCCTTCTTTTTAGTAAATCTTACTTAATTCAAGAAAATCTTTCCTTAAAAATAACAATTTTTTTTTTTCAGTGTATAAAACCTTATAAAGTTTTCAACTATGTTTGGAGACTTTCTTTTTTTGAATTTATTTTGAATAATCTCAAACTTTTTGAATTTATTTTGAATAATCTCAAACTTTTTGAACTCATTTTATAAGCGCTCTGAAGTAATTATGGATTTATTTAGCTTCGGAACTCATTTAATACTTATAAACTTTTAAAGATATCTCATTAATTTTATTAAACTCGCATCATTTTATTAATATTCTTAAGAATTCATTTGAAGTCTATTTTAGACTCTTTCAATCTATGCTTTGCTCTCGGTAAGTATCGTAGTTCGATCACTTTTTTACTTCTTTTTGAACTCTCAATGTTCGGTCATTTTATAATTCATCGAACAATTTCATATGTATCGTAACAATTACTCGAACGCGACAAGAATTAATAATGAAATTATGAGATTCTCATAAGTGTTCTTTATGAACATAATAAGAATTAAAAATGATTGATATTTAACGAATTACTTATTGAATTCTGTTTGAATTCATTTCGCATCAATAATGTTTTACATTTATTATTTATTTAGTCATTGGTAAGGAGCGAACACTTTCTCGCAATACATAAAGAGTTCATAATAAGTTCATAAAACAGATTTTTTTGTTCACAAAAGTTATTAATTAAAGTAAAAAAGGTCTGTTTTAATTAAATCTATGAGAATTCTTTATGAACATGACTAATTTCGTTTTCAAATTTTTTCTAAAAAAAAAACGACAGAAAAAAATTACGGAAAAAAATCAAAACATGAATATATCATGGGATTTTTTCGAAGTCACAACCTCCAGCGATGAATAAACACGTGGCCGGAAGCAACGCATTTCCACAGGTATTTTTCTAGTTCATTAAGCGAGACACGGACGCAAGTTCACAGTTAGAAACCAGTCGCTTGTATTTCGTGTTAAGAATAATTGCTGACATGTACGAATATCAGATCGTTTATAATAATTTTTTTTTTATTTTTACCTTTCTTTCTTTTCTAATGATTTAAATTTTCACTTTATATTTTCGGTCATTCTTCGTTTTCATTAGATTATTCGTTTGATGTTTAAAATTAAATTTAAATTCATTTATTTATATGTTTTTGTTATTCGTTTTGAACTTTTTTCAGTGCATAATTCAAATTACAAAATAATATTTGTCAAAAAAATATCAAAATTGTCATAAACATTAAAATGAGTTCATAATGAAATCACAGAAATGAGTTCATAATGACGTTCTAAAAAGTTGTAATCAACGAGTTCAAAATGTGCTCTTGAAGTCTGCCTATTTATCGATTCCATGTACTTAAAAAGAGACACTGAGAAGCACTTAAAAGATATAAGCTGAGAAATCCAAACGTATGAGAATTTAAAGAACACTTATTGAACTCATTCTGTCTAGCCGTTTACATCAAACGATTCGGTAACGAAATAATGAGAAGCAGTTCATAATTAAATCATTGCAGAGCATATTTAAAGAGTTCTCAATACAATCATAACATGGAATTCATATTTAAATCGTAAGAAGAGTCCATAAAGAGTTCATCTTAAACATTTGCAAAAAAATGACGTATAAAATTGAAATAATAAAATTGAATTCTTTATTTCGACTTATTATTAAAAAAATATTAGATTTCGTTTCGCGATAATTTTGAAAAACCCAAAAAATTTATATGAATTTGAAAAATCAGAAAGAGCTTATAAAGGACTTATTTGTTTTTGTAATTTATGACAAAAGTTGAACGAGTTCATGACACGCACGGAATTCTTCATTCGTTGCATTGCAACATTGTAAGACTGCTTTTCGACACTCGAGAATAAGCGGCGAACCACCCAATTTCTCGTGCTCGCGTTTTTTTTTGCCGGTTGCGAAATGGTGCGTACACCATGTGGGATAATGCGTGCACATTGCACATTTTTAATTTCCGTGTTTCTCATGCAAATTTGCGAAACGCACTGTTTATTGCAACGCGCGTGCTGTAATGCCGGGTAATTGCGCGCACGCGTGACATAACAGCGACATCATGTGCGCGAACTTTCGTGGGAAATGAGTCGCGTATATGGAAAGCAATGGATAACCCAAATTTCCCACATGGTAAAACATCATCTATGAGAATGAAATCAGTCCTTTTGCATAATCGCGTTGGGGAAAAACACTCCGGACGATTTTCAACTCGCGGCCAGATTCGAATTCAGGCATGTTGTAGCTGATTCTCCTTCTTTGCCTAAAATATGCAACGGCATTGTAACTGTAAATTCAATTGAATGAAATTTGATTGAAGTAAAAAAGAACACAATAATAGAAATCAATAGAAAAGAGTTTTAAAAGGGTTCAAAAGAGTTCAGTTATGATGTTTCAAAGGAACTCTAATGAAATTCCAAAATGTCATGAACCGTTAATCCCGAAGTAAAACTCATCGTAACTCTTTTTTCGAACTTGGCACAATTCTTCGTCAACTCGTCGTAATTTCTTCATCCACAGTTTTGTTTTTAACTCGTCACAATACGTTAAATCCAGAAAAATTCGTATTGAACTCACCAAAAATTCTTAAAACTCATCAAATTTCGTTTTGAACTCACAACAAATTTTTCTTAAACTCGTTGACTCGAAATCCGTTCAAATCAAAAATGAATTCCAAAAGCATTCAATAGTCGGAATGCCGGAAGTGGACCCGTCACGTATGCATTTTATATAGAGTAATAATCGACTAGAATGAGTCGATTAATCACACTGATTTCCCGATCTTAAAGGCTCCATTTTCGAAACGTGACTAATTCAGATTTTTAAGAAAATGGTGAACGCCGACGGCGACGGGTACTTGGATACCGTTAATCGGAGAATTTCACAAGACCACGCCTCGACATCCCGAAAATTTAAATTACCGTAAACCGGAGGCATTAGCCGATAAATATACGACGGCTAGCTGTGCGACTATATATAAGCGTCGTGAAAACCGTTACATACGTTGTATAGGCGAAGATATACAGAGACAATCATCACCGGGGCACCGTTCAAGGTGAAGGAAGCCACCGGGCCGCCTATATGACTCTGCCAGCCTAGTTATCCCGGTGGAGTGAGAGAGAAGATCATCGAGAGGGAGAATCTATATATATATAAGGATTGCCGGCTAATCGCAATAAATCCACCTGGCGGGTGGCCACCACTCCAAGTCCTGCTCGCGCCTCGGTCACCCTCCTCCCCGTCCTCTCGGCAAATAATTGCGCGATTGCTAACGGCTATCCGAATGCTGGAAACAACGCGTGCAATTGCCGCGTTTCTCTATACTATTTATATCGTCTTCTCCTAGGAATCGTTTTGCGCTGATATTTATAGCCGTTTACGAAAAAATCGCGACGTTTTATACCGGTAAAAACCGCACCCGCGAGTCGACCGAGGGCCTTGGTCGGGATGGCGATCCTCAATTAGCAGTGCATTATTCCTAAAATCCTTTGTTTTATGGTGACGGAGATCCGGGTATTGTTTACGTCAAGTTACCGATGCGAGGTTGACGATTAGAGAAGAAGGCGTTAGGGGTAACTGATTTAAATAAAAATAAAGTAGCAAAAACATTGACGAAAAACAGGATTCGTCCCCTATCTGGTACCGAGTTCAATGATGGATTCATAATTATTTCAAAATTTTCGACATATGTTCCAGAACTCATTCGTTTCGAATTCGAGCTATGAGTTTAAAAAAAACGAATTTAAGAAGAATTGGTGTGAGTTCAAGTCAAACTTTGGCGAATTTTAAGAATTTGCCGTGAGTTCAAGACGAACTTTGATGAGTTTAAGGGTGACATATCATGACTAGTTCGAGAAATTCTCGATGAGTTGATAAAGAAAGTCGCGACTTGATGAAGAATTACGTCGAGTTCAAGAAGAACCTGTGGTGACTAGAGTTCAAGAAGACTTCGTAAAACGAATTTTAGAAAGACTTACGTTGAGTTGAAGAAAATGTACTGTTGAGTTTGTGAAGAAGTCGTGACTACCTTAAAGAAAGTCGCAACTTGATGAAGAATTACGCTGATTTCAAGAAGACTTCGTAAGTAACGAGTTTAAGAAAGACTTACGTTGAGTTCAAGAAAATTTAATGTTGAGTTTGTGAAGAACTCGTGATTATCTTAAGAAGATCTTTCGTTGGCGAGTTCCAAGAAGTGATGAGTTCAAAAAGCATAAAAAAAAACTTGAGTTTGGACCGAAATTAAAAAGTAATGAGTTGGAGAAAAGAAAAACTACGACGAGTTCAAGAACTCTCCCAAATGAATTTTAGGAAACCTTGTAAACACTTTTAAATATAATTTGTGTTCAGTTTAAGAATTTTTGGTGAGTTCAATACTAATTTTGACGAGTTAAAGGATAAAATATTGTGACGAGTTCAAAAAACTTACGATAAGTTATAAAGAAATTGCAACGAGTTTAAAAAGAGTTATGATGAGTTCAAGAAGACTTGGTAAAACTAGTTTCAGGAGAACTTATGTAGAGTTCAAGAAAATTTACTGTTGAGTTTGTGAAGAACTCGCGACTATCTTAAGAAGATCTTTGGCGAGTTCCAAGAAGTGACGAGTTCAAAAAGCATAAAAAAAAATTAAGTTTGGAATGACATTAAAAAGTAACGAGTTGGAAAAAATAATTGTTTCGAATTCAAGAATAACTACGACGAGTTCAAAAAACTTTCGATAAGTTATAAAGAAATTGCAACGAGTTCAAGATGTACTTATATTGAGTTCAAGAAAATTTGCTATAGGTTATGCGAAGAATTCATAAAGCATAAGAAGACATTTTGGAATTTGGACCAAAATTGGTACTTAATGGGTTGAAAAAGATTAACTACTCGAAATAACTATTAGAAAAATGGATTTATAAGTATGCTATACTCGGGGTCGAGTTCAGAACTCGTGAATCAGAACTCGAACTTTACAAAATTTTGTCGAAATACAATATAAATTAAGGAGGGGGGGGGGGGGGGGAATGATACCAAAAACTCCAAAGGAAAAAAAAAGAATCCTAAGAAAACACCAAAAAAGTGGGAGGCGATCTGGAAACCCTGTTCCAGAAATCCTTTAACTGTGCATTGGTTGCTCTCTCATATTCGTCATCTAATTACGGCTTTTAATTACAAAAACTGCAGCAATCGCGCCATTTCAATCAGTTCAGTGATGATTTATGAAATGTCCGTAACGGTGATAATTACGCGGATTCCGCACTCTACGCACACTTAAAAAGTATAGTTAAAATCTTCAAACAAACAATCTTTATTTTTTCTTTTTTTTTTTTTTAACTCGAGGATCGTGAACGAGCCACAAGCTAGTATTAATACATAATATGTCAAGTCTCCTTAATGATGAACGCTTCTCGCGAGCGCAGTCACGATTCCACGATAATGCGAGTCTTTTGTTTCCGGTACGCACGTGCGCCGCTTGTTGTGCACCGAAAACTCGTCGCGATCGCACACGTGAGTTCCAAGTTTCCCTTCTGTTAGATTAAATGTGCGTTATCTCTAAAGAAAAAAAAAATTTTTTTCTTTCGTCGCATTGAAATGATAAATTAGAGTGCCTTGAGAGTTCATGGAGCACTCATTAAGAGTTCTCGTGGTAAACCTTAAGAATTCGTAGATTAAAATAGACTCTCTTAGGGAGTTCCACAAACTCGCACATAAATGAATTCTGAACTCTTAGGAACTATTTTAGAGTTCCATTAAAAACCACTGTAATTAATAAACCCCGCGTTTAAAATTTTCCAATTCTTTCGGATTATTGATTTTCAGACTAATTGCACCCAGTAGCGTTGATACGAATTCGAGTACCAAATGATTTCATAAAGAACTCATAAAGTTCTGAGCTTTGCGTAAATGTCTTCGCGTCGTCGCACGCACTGCGCATTCCGGTGCGGTCAGCATTTCATTCGAGTCTATTTCCACTTTGGTAAAATTAGTCATTTCGATCAATTTTCTATAATGACTTTTCGAACTTATAAATACGTACCGAGATGAAAGTTAGTAAAACCAAACTCGTTTTTCGCGATCGCGAGAAAGTCGGGAGCGCAGCCTGCAATCTCGTATACATATAAGAGCCGCGGCGATGTCCTTTCGTGCGTTGCATCGGATAACGGTATGCACTCGTAGAATGCATGTTCGCGATATACCGCAATCACTATACGGTACTTGCACTGCGAAATACGTCGGGCGACCATCTTAATTGATGCGGACGAATGTCCACGCCGGACGTGATTTCCTCGCGGAGGTCGCGCCATCAGCTATAAGGGACTAATGCTACCGGACGCATGCGCTTCATGCAGTTCATGATTCATGAAACACCCTGTATATACGTCCACGGAAGATAAAGAGGGGGGCTATTGATAAGAACAAAAAAAGTGCTATTCGTGTATTAGAGTTCTTTCATTAGTTCTTTAAGGTTTTGCTTGATTTAGCACCTTCTGAACTGTATTTGAGTTACAATCGTTTTTGAATTTCTGTAGGAATAGCACGAGAGCACTCTACAATTTCTGTTTTTTCCAATTTTTTTAAAATTAGAACTCTTTTTCATATTTCATCTAATCTTCTTATTTTAATTTTATTCTAATTTTTGTTGTTTTGATTCCCTAAACTTCTTTTAAGTTCTCTGTGGTTGCATCGAAACGAAAAATTAGAGTGCAATAAGAGTTCTTTCAGTATTGTTTAAGAATTCGTATCATTATCTCACTGAGTTCGACGAAGTATCGTGTAATTATTTTTGAACTCGCAGCTTTCTTCGTCTGAATTTTCGGAACTCTACACTGACAAAAAAATTGTTATTTTCAAGTAAATATTTACTTGAATTAAAAAAAGATTTTCTTGAATTAAGTAAGATTTACCAAAAAGAAGGAAACATTTTCTTAATTCAAGCAAATATTTACTTGAAAATAACAAATATTCGAGTTCTGTTCAAAGTCATTGGAATCGTATTTTCAAATCCATCTGAAATTTTACAAATCATCCAAACAATTGAGTCTGAGTCTAACACATCCAGCAACGTACGTGTATATATAGGGTGTTTCATTTTAATCCGACCACGCAGATACCTATGTAAAAATGAATGATATTATAAAATGACCTCTACAAAAGTTGAAGGTGATAGAGGGGGCCATCCAATGGTACCAACAATCTTGACCTTAATCGATTTTCAAGGTTATTTCAAGGTCAGAGTGATTTTTGTAAATGGGTTTGTCCCGTTTTTTTTTATCCCGGATTTGGAAAGAGCGGAAAATTTTACGTTCAAAACGATATTTATACGATATTTTCAATAAAGTCATGGCAAGGTCGAATGAAGGTAA